>OX104062.1:4393721-4648721 GCA_944474145.2 Dicrocoelium dendriticum
AGGAGAATGGCGGAATAGGAACTTAAAATTGGAAGATGGATATGGTCAGGGGAAGGAACATTTATCCTATTGCCACAGAAGAGTGTCCAGCTGACGCTCGATACCAACAAGTTTATTTTCCTGACTACCTTTTTTGGATGCTAGTTCAAGAGCTCGATTACTCTGTGTGACAACCGAGTTTCCGCCCTTATCCGGTCGAAACGAGGCATGTGTGACTTCATGGGTCGACCGAGAAAACAAGGCCACCTAGGGGACTAAATAGTTAGCACACGTCCGGTTCAACCCTACCTGTTAAAATGCGGTGTGTAAAGAATACTTTGGTAGTGCATTGAATACTTACCCAAGCTAAGAAGACGCTGGGTTAAGTTGTCCCCCATGACTAGTCGATCAATAAGTTACCAACTCTCAAAACTATCTCGCGCTCCATTTGTCTCGAAAGAGGCAGGGACAAACCTGGGCATAATATTCCAGCTGGAGCGGAACGGACCAGGAAAACAGCTTAATAAACATGTCGACAATTAAGACCCCGAAGCAAACCACACTTGCGTCATTATTTCAGTTCTCACCAGCATGCAAAGATAAGGCATGTACCGTGCCTGAATCTACCAAATTGAGGACGAGTGAAGCTGGTGCCCGCCGAGCAATTCCTTGAAAGTGTGAGGGTGGTAAATACAATAAAGGCCGAAAAATTAGCCTGAGTACTTGGCAGCAGCCGCAAATAGACCGGTCCCAAAATCGCTCCAAAGTTTGCAGAATGGTCTCGGAACTTCCAGCGACATTTAAAACCTCCCACAGCTGAAGGTGATCAGCAAACAATAGTATTGGTATCCAAAGCTTCTAGTAGGCAGTTGCGAAGAGGACGAGCAGCAAAGGTCCAAACTTGCTGCTTCCATCGATTTTCCTTTAGTGGTTTTTCGGGTGGTGAGCCGGAGTCATACTTCCGCCCTTTCAGAGCCCGTTCTGGTGGCACAATATCCCGCGCTCGATTCCAATTTCTTTAAAGTAGACCTCAGCAACCTACGTCGTCTGCGAAACAAGCTATGCGAGATTAGCACCCTAGTAGAAAGATCCCGGCCAGTCGTACCTGCTTTCACTGAGACGTGGCTGTTCTCCGACATCCTGGAGAGTGAACTATTTTTGCCTGGCTATATCCTTCTACGGGCTGGTCGCGCCGCTCGCATTCGCGGAGGGGAGTTGCTTCTTACCTCAGGTCCAACTTGCTTATTTCGCGAACATATTGCTGCAGTTTTCCGGATGTAACTGCCGTAGCTCTTGTGGTGGAGCTTTGCGCCGTTTTCCCACAATGCAAAATTGTGTTAGTACACAGAAGCCCCGAAAGTGCGTCAAGCAGTTTCACTAAGTACATTTGTACTCATACGACAAATAGATGTCTGGTTATGGGTGATTTTAACGCTCCTGAGATTGATTGGCGTATTTGCTGCACAGCAGCCTCTGGGCGTTTCTCTGTTGCTCTCCTGTACCTATTTCTACAAGCATCACTTCATCCGTTTTGTGTAGGCCAACTAGGTTCATGGTGGGTCAAAAGCTTTCCATTTTAGAACTCAGCTTTGAGCAATCCAGGTAAGTTGCACGACATGTAATGTATGATTCCCCGTGGGCTACAGTTATCATGCTTGTATATTGTTCAAAAGCGCCTTAAGTCAGTGGCGTGAAGAGCATATTGCCAGAAGGCTAAATATATTTCGCACCGATTTCCAACTCTTCAGCTTCAAGGCCGCAACTCAACCCTGTGGCATTGCAGAGGATGATGTCTTCCAGGTTGTATGGGAAAAGTTCAAATACTTACTTTGCAAGATTTTGCTCCCTACAATGCAAAATCATCGAGGAAGGAACTGGGGGCAAACTGGCTTTGTTTTAATCTGAGGCGCACACGATGCTCATTAGGCGATCAAGGTGTTGAAGTACTTACGTATCAGCTCCTTCAGAATGTACCTACCATCCCTTCCGAATCGTGCGAAATGCATCTAACTGGCATCTGTGAGAGGCGCGCTTGAGGTTTGAGGTAGCTCTGGCTCGATCCGCAACAACAAACCCGAAACGGTTCTTTGGATATGTCAAACCGAGATGCAATACACATTCGCCTATCCTTGTGTTGGTTGGACCTGACGGCACAGAAGTATCAACCGATCAAGCTAAGTCATGCTTACTCGCGGAACAGAATGCTAGATCGTTTTTCATGAATGTCCGTTACTCAATATGGAATTTCAGTCAAAGATACCAGTAAATTCCTTTTTGATGAACCGCTCCGTTTTGTAAGCTCAGGTACTCAAGCTGCTGCTTGACCTGAATCCTACTAAAGCTGCCGGAAGAGATGTCCACCATCCCAACCTGTTGTACGAGCTGCCTGAGTAATTGCGTAAGCCCAGAGAATTATCTTCGTAGCTGCTCTCTGCCTGCTGACTGGAAAGATGTTATCTGTTGACCTATTTTCAAAAAGGGTAATAACCACCTACCTGAAAAGTATAGTTCGATTAGCCTAACAATTGACCTAGTGATACCATTAGAGAAGTTGGTATGAGATGCTCTGGAGAAGCACTTAACTAAGTTAGGTTTGCTAACCCCGACTCAGCATGTGTTCCACAAAGGCCACTCTTTTTTACTAACACGTTGGTAGCCTGAGAGTGCTGGGCTGAGGATGTGGATCAAGGGCAGTCGGTAGATTTTTTGTTCATCGCCTTTCTAAAGCTTTTGCCACCAAACTGCATTGCCGTCTATTGTTTCAACCAATATCCCAAGACGCCTCAGGCCAAGTACTGAAGTAGATTTTGGCTTTCCCGATAGCAATGCAGCTGAGCGTTTGAGTGGGCTGTCATGCAGACAAGCCGTCCTGAGGTTCTCGGACCTCTAATATTTACGTTGTATGGCAGTGACCTCTTTGAAAAAATATAGGTACCATTCATTGTAGTTGCGGATGACTTAAACCTTTGTAGTAATGTGAAACATACTGTTGGTCCTACGGCTTTGAAGACGGTTCTCTACGAGATTTTGGAGTGGTCAGACTTGTGGCCGCTAACCCTCAAACTTGCAAAGGGTTCGGTCCAGCGGATGGGATAAAGCGCTTTCGCTGATTCTTACCTACTTAGCGAAAATGTAGTGCGTAAATGGACTAACCTAACAGACTTGGGTATCGCGCTAACCTCTGACTTGAACTCTACATAGAACTGGACAAACGCTACCCGCAATGGTTTTCGAATGTTGTGGATGATCAGCAGGTCGTTCCGCATTCTAACAAATAAGATGCTTTTACATGATTATAAGCCTTTGTTGACCATACTTGGAGTATTGCGTGCAGGTTGGTTCTCCTTGCTTGATACGCGACAAAATGAGACCAGAACGAGTTCCGAGGGTTGGTAAGGAAGTATAAAAGATTAAGGCATCGCACGTGTCCTGATAATCTGCTCAGGTCGCAGGTGTTTTCGCCGCAAAACTGGTGCCTTGAGGGAGACCTGATTCTTACGTACCGTATATTGCCCAGCAAGTTTGGGCCTGAGCTACCTGGACTGTTCCATCCGGCTCAGATACCATCACTTCGTGGTCATCTTCTGAAGCTTCATAAGCTCGGTTCTGATCGCGTTAGAGCTGACTATCGTTTATCACGCCTGGTCGTCGACTTATGGAAAGCTTTGGCCAGCAAACTGTTATTAACGCCAACGGTGAAGAAGTTTAAACTTCGATTCAACACGGTTGGTTTGCAGTTTCAGAACTTCCCGTTGGTGCTTAAATGCAACATCTACTTCTTTGGCGTCGCGCGCCAATTACTATTATTTTTTCCACACATCCCGCTTGAATACAATTATCAATAATTCGCTTTTTTGATTCCCTTCTCTTAGGGTTTATTCTTCTGCACTTAGCCGATGCAGCGGGTACTGTTAGTGCAGGCCGCGTGGGCATCGATTGATTGCTCGTGCCGTGACTGGTACAATGATGGAAATTTTCCTACCGTTCCTGTCTGGCTTTCACTTGCACTTGCACTTTCATCGCACATCACCGATGATAGAGACGATGTACACCAGTTGCTGGGGGAGAGGAACAGTTACGAGGAAGTTAAAGCAGCCGTTCCCAAATGGACAGGTCTTTCAAATCGTCAACCTATCACGAAGCTTCTAAGCGAAACCCTCCACCATCTCAGCTATTGAGTGATACCGTTTATTCCAACCCAACATGGTGGACGATCCATTTCTCTAGGAAAGGTGGTTGCGTGTTGTGCCACGCGAACTGAGCAATATACACTACACAAATGCTGGCGCATCCCTGACGCCGAAAGATTATAACACAGGCCAAATTCGGGAACCCTACAGACAGAAGTTTGCAAATGTGGTCTAAGCCGGAAGAGAATATTGCCGAAATTAAAGCGCATATTGCGGCACGCATCAAGGAGGTTACCGATTTCACAACCTCGAGGAGCAGCTGCCCAAGTAGATCTTCAAATTGTTACCGTCCATCGAGGTCAAAGTCACCGTCTATATCACCGCGCCAAAGTCTCCTTACGGTTTGCATTTTAAACGATTTTACCAGTGTGCCAAGTAGTGACGCTAATGACGCTTAGGGAAAGGGGCAGACCAGCAGGTAGGGGCGATGGACGTAACTGGTCAGCACAGTCGCCTGTTCTTCGTCACCGATCGACAAACGGGAGTACGCTTTCTCCTTGACACTAGCACGGCAGTCAGCGTCAGTCCACGTGAGCTCAAAGACGCGACTGGAAGTGTGACTGCTTATTTAAGCTTAGCCAACGGCACTGGCATCCCCGTCTATATCCAGCGATCCCGTAAACTTTGCCTCTATCAGCGACGCTCTTATCTATGGGTATTTCTTGTTGTTGCCGTTCAATATCTCATTATCGGGATGGATTTTCTTCAGTATTTCGAGGATGCCAAATTACACAGTCTCATCGAACAGACAACGGACGGTTGCGTCGCTGGAATATCTAGCAATGTAGCATCGCTCATTCTTGTGTACGTCAATGCTAACTCGCCGGTAAGCAAAGCGCTACGTAAGAGCTTCCCTGATGTCTTCCGACATTCATCGTCTCTGCCAACTGCAGTCGCGTTTACGCCGCATCACATGGCTAGGAAGGGTCCGGCCTTCTCCGCCAAAGCCAAAAGACGGTTTCCCGACAAACTCATACCATATGTGCAGACTTCGAGCACGTGCTCGACTTTGGATCTTCCGGCCATCTAGCGGCCCTTGTTCTTCGCCCCTTACATGGTCCAGAAGTTATCAGGATTCTAACGATGGCTGGACCAGTACCGCGCTCTTAACAACGTGAAAATTCCGGATCGTTATTTCTATTCATCACATACAGCAATTTACATCCGGTCGACATGCCGCTCGCGGGTTCTCAAAGACCGAGCTCGTGCGAGCTTATCATCAGATTCGGTCGCCGACGACGGCATAACGGAAAAACCAATTATTACGTCATTTGGACTATTCGAGTTTCTATGAATGCTAATCGGTTTGCGCAGTGCAGCGCATACCTTTCAACGTTTCATCGACTCCTTAGTCGGTGGACAGGACTTTGTCCACCGGTAAAACGGGGACATCATGGTGGCCCGTTCCTAGGAAAAGGAACAGGGGATACATCTATTACACTTGTTCAAAAGGCTGAAGCTGCAGAACGTCAAACGCCAACCCGACAAGTGCATTTTTATGCAGAAGTGCGCTGACTTCCTTGAACACCAACTTGATTGCTAGGATATTTGCACTTTGCAGGACAGAGTACAGCCAATTCGAGACGTACCTCATCTAACTACTCTAATCGCCAATCGACGATTCAACGTCATGTTAAGCTACTCCCGCCGATTCCTGCCACGCTGTACCTAGCTCAAGCAACCGCACACCGTTATTCTGCATGGACAAAACAAAGGTAAAGTTCGTCATAAGCCTAAAACACGAAAAGCATTCAAAGCTCTCAAAGGAGCAGGGCATCCACCATCAAGCTTTATCACTTTGACTTCAGTGCATTAATCAGTCTAGCTGTCGACCGCTCGGAAAACGCTATCGGCGTTGTTCTTCAGCAGATTTCCTACGGTAACTTGCAACCACTAGCGTTCTTTTCCCGACATCTTCGGAGCTGAGTCGAAATACAGCACAGTTGACCGCGAGATGGTCCCCGTATACTTCTCCGTTTGTCACCTGCATCAGGTTCTCGAAAGAGAGCTTTGCATGCTCATTCCCGATCACATACCACGCGTCTGCGCCGTCCGTAACTTTTCGGCCAGACTTTCTCCCCGATAAGTTGGTCTTTTAATTTTCTTGTCTTAGTTTTAGTTGGACGCCTACACATGTCTGGCAAAAGTAACCTCAGGTGGACTTGCTTTCAAGTGTACTCTCTGGTTCCGGCCGATGTGTCGCTCTATCTGTCAGCTACGGCCGCAGCGCAGCAAGTCATAAAGGAATTGATGTCAGCCAGCGAAGAGTCCACGTTAAATTCCTTACCCGGATCGCTTCCTACGTGTACGGGTACAATCATCTGTGACGTCTCTAACGGCCACCAACATCAACTGGTAACCACTGTCCTTCGCCGAAAAGTCCTCCATACGCTGAATAATATCGCACACCCTGGCCTCTGCGCTTCGGTTAAGATGACTGACGACAGACAACTCCGGCCCAACACGCAGCGCGTCGTCCGACTTTGGGCATGCAATTTCCTGACTTGCCAGCAAGTGTAAGTTCATCTACATGTCGCTGCTCTGATAGGACACTCTCCGTTACTATCAATTCGATCCTCCAGTGTCCACCTCGAGAAGCTTAGACCACTTCCGCCGTCCAGAAGCATGATCTTAATTCAGACCATGGTGGTTAGGTCCACTCGCTGGCCTGAAGCTGTTCCAGTTCCCGAGGTATCCGCTGAGAGTATAACGCCGCATTCGTCGAGTGTTTAGTCGCTTCACGTTGCTGGCCAGCCACTGTGCACACCGACCGTTGTCCACAATTCAGGACGTCGAATTTCAAAAACTACTACTCGGTTGTAATTGCATCCGGACAACTGCCTACTTTACTTAACAAAATGGTGAAGCCCCTCCGCTGTCAATTCAAATCCTCGATACGTGTTGCCAGTGCATTCAGTTGGACACAAGCTCCGCCAATGGTACTATTCGGAATTCTTTCAGCCTCGAACGCCGATCTATAATCCTCCAGCGCCGAAAAAACCTATGGAAAACCACTCCGGGTACCAGGCGACCTTTTACCCGAAAGCCAGAACACTGCTCTCTAAGACGCGCATTACGCTCGGCATGTAGCCTAGAGCATTTGAAGCAATAAAACGACCGCTGTAAGCGAACAGCACTGCATGTCATACGTTTCCAATCCTCTTCGCCACTGCCCGTTTTTCTTCATTCACAACGATAGTCTACGCAGACCACTCGAAAGCCCTAACGAATGTCCATACAAGGTTCTACAAGGTGGTGCGAGCTTCTTCGTAATCAAGCGCAACGGCAAGCGCGAACCCTCTTAAATTGACCGCAGCAAAGTTATTTACGTCGAAGCGGAGTCGAATGACGACCCCAATCCTCATTCCCTTGATGAATCGACCCAATCACTTTTGGACGAATGGCCTGTAGACTGCAACACCACAGCCCGTTACCCTCCTCCACTCATGTGTGGATGATGTTATTGTATTAATAACAAGCCCGATACGCTGCATGATTATTCGGTAGGGTGCCAGTTATCTCAGATTATGCTAAATGCTCCGTTCTTCCGGTCGGAACCATTCGGAATTATTTGCAATTTATTATATCGGTTTGCTTTTGCTGCCAAACACTAATCGTGAGAGAAACCTTGTCGGCGTCGTCGTCGGGAATACAGAACCTAAAACTCCTGGAAGTACTTTGGGGAAACTCGTTTAGGCTAACTGTATGCATTTCGCCACGCTTCGATCGTTCTCGCGCTTGAGCATAAAGGTGTTCATGCTCCTGAGGGTGCGATGCCTGCGTACGGTCTGCCAGCTGTCTATCCTCTTTGCAAAGTTGCGTACAAATAATTAGGAAGTTCAGCGGAAAGAAACACATTCCTTTATGGGGTTATGGAAGCTGTCTTACTCACATCTTCTTCAGCGTCTAAAATTTTTATATCTAGCTTACCCTCTAGATAGAGGGGATTCGCTTTTAACTAGACTTGTCGTTGGAGGTGGAGTTGGGGCTGAACTACAAGATTTCGTTCCCCACAATTTCTCCAGTTGGACACGGGTCACAATTGGAAAACGTTTAACCAAAGGAGAGTTTGCGTCCGTTGTGACGTCACTGTGGTTACCATGGTAGTGTACGAGTGTAAAATACTACCCGTGTATATCGGTGATGCGCAGTATGATGTATGTTTCCTACTTCGATTGCATTCTTAACTTTTGATTACACGACGCTGGTTGCAGCTTGCTTCAATGCAGCGGATCCATTGGTACCTACTTGCAATCTCCACTTGACCCATGTGACAGACGGAAGGCGATGGAGCTGACAAAGAAGTTTTTCATTTGCTCGATACATTCCACATATGCAATGGTTTAATTGGCAAGCACAACCCGAATATAGGCAACTGCTAAGATGCCGGATTGTCAGCTGTGCGGCGGTGGTTCGAAACTCCGTTTCATTGCTTTTGTACTCGCTCCAATAAGATACAAAGATACATTGAAGCTTAAACTGGACAATTCGCAATGAGTGCCTTCAAAAGCTACAAGTTTAAAGTGGTCATACGCCTGTACATATATTGATAGCCTTCCTGCAATCTAATGTTATTCTTACACAGTTTTCTAGTTTAGGCGCGGTTTGCAATTTTGCTGTAGCTCCCTTGGGAAGCTTCTTACCTTCAACTCTGGCTTGGAAGCGTGTCCTAACCAGATTGAGCTTGAGGACGTTACTCCTTTCCAGCAACTATTGTATGGCGGCCTTCATGCCGGCTTCCTTTGGCGCACTGTCCCAACCGACCTGGTGCTTCCGCAGTACTACACCTTAGCCAGCTACCGCGGGCGCCCGGTAAGTCGTTTCTTAACTGGCAAAGAACAATGTTCTGTAATCATCTGGCATTAAAACACTGTCCTTGAAAACAAGGAGGAAGATCCGGGATTAGTCCATTTCCGTGTGGCTTAAAAGAGATAGAAGTAACTAATTTATCGGAAGCAATCCTGTGGCGGATTTTCACGTCAGCGTATCGTTAGTAACGTGTTTTGGAGAAATTTCCTGCGAAATTACCTGTTCTTCGTTCCGTTGTTGTCACGGAAGGCTTTGCTCATTACCTATCTTTTGCTCAATAGAAGCTATCTGGCAAACCCTAACCGCTTGTGCTCCGTTGTCTATTCGTCAAAGGCGGAGTTACTTAACCCGATGATTAGAATCAGCTCCGGGTAGTTGAACTGCTCAGTGGACCTCCAGTTATCTTTATACCTTCGGCAGCTCTCTCACAAATAGCCTGATGTTATAACATTGGAGTACCTTTCGGCTTTGTGACCTAAGGATTACCTTTCAATTTGCTCGTGTCACACGTGACCTTTCCGACTGGTGCTCTCGTCGATTGCCTAGTTTGTCATGGCAAAACGGTTCTCGTCGATGTCGCTTATCTATCACAATCTATTACTTCTGTGAATCCTCTCCGTCGTCATGGCTGTTCATCGCGCTCTAAACTTGCCGTGTACTCTTTTTGACTGCCCTGCGCTCATGCACGGCGAAGCGAGTGAATTAAACAGTTACAGATTGGCCTAAGGGCATGCAGTGCGATATCTGTAACCGTTGGTTTGATTGCCTTTTCAATACCTTACAATTACTCTACTTCTATCCCGACCCTCTCTCGTTCCTGCTAGTTCTCTCTACTGTTATTGCTTCTTTAAAACGACTGACAAGTAACAGCGCACTTCAGTAATCCAGTCCCATCTGACCGGTCTTTTGCTTGACCTCTTTCAGCCCAGTGTGATACAAACAGTCCTGGCTCTGTAGACTCAAAGCTAAGTCTCCCACAATTCGGTAGCATGCTGGGTAAGTTCCCCGTTTCTTAATATAACCACTGCAAACTCTAAGCCGTGCTTTTCCTTACCCACACCATTTGCCAACCATAAGTAACAGTAGGACGCAACTTTAATGCGCCTACTACTCCAGTCTCGTGTGCTCAATCGCCTGTTTTCCGTCTTCTCTCAGACTACTGTGAAATTACCAACCATCGCTCGGAATATGAAAGGCTCTGTTTTTACATTTTTATTCTGAGAGGCGACGCAAAGTTCCCTGCCCTATAGTAGCCTCAGCTGAGAAGTATGATTTTCTTTGACTTCTTCCAAACTTTTGGGATATAAACGGTTAGGCATTTTAGATTCAGAGCTATATCTTCCTTAACTTGGCGACCTGCTGGACATAGTCACGGTTTATTAACATGGATACTTACAACTCTAACCTTTCCATCTCCCAAGAAAGCTACATTTATCTTCCAAACTTAGTTGTACTACTCAAACAGTGCGCAGATTGATCTGGTCACGTCTAATTCGTCTCCTTTTCTCCGACTACTGTTACCTTAACGGCTATTTTTCGGAAGAGTGAGTGGTTTATACCTTTTCACTAGAGAGAGTCGCTGGGTCATCCACATTTTAGCCGTAAGGCTTTTCCATCCCGACCCAGCATTTTTCTTGCAGCATTCTCTGTTTTTAATCCTTATTAAATCTGGAAGACAACCCATCGCCCTGCCGCAAACCTAGTCTCTTCTGGCCAGTCTGCTTCTCTTTTACGTCGTTCAGACAACCGCGACGTTAACAGTCTAAACTATGCGGACGCAATGCCACGCTTTTATCACCTCGAGAGTCCGCTGAACTTGCTCAAACATTAGTAATGTGGCCTCTTCCCACTTTACTATCCGCTTCTGCTGATCATTTACTTTACTCCATCTTAACTGTACTACAAGATCAACGCAACGACTAAACAAGTGTCGTCTGATCAGTCTCCGTTACTTCGAGGGCCATGCCGGACATATCCACCCCAACAAAACCTAGCCTCTGATAGATAGCCAGTCTATTTCCACTGACCCTCCTCAAATATTTTTCACCACAATTTTACGACTCAAGCTCATTGCGCCAAGTAAACTGTATTTATCTGAACGGCCTTCTGCCCTCCAATGCGGCCATGCCATTTCCGATCAAATTTTGGCAGCCGCTTTGTTTTCTTCCAGAAACGTCGAGATCCCTGTTGCTCTTATTTTCTGCTTATGCATAACCTACTATGTTGTTGCGCTCCGTCCTTATTCCCACCTCTATTGTACGGCTCACTAGATCTGCACCACGCTAATTTATCCTCGTGCTTATGTTCTACTCCGCATCGACTTTGCTCCTGGTTTCTGGCAGCACTCGAACCGTTATTACGTGTTCCATGGCTACCAATATTATCAGTACGCTTACCTTACCGCTCTTCATATGCATCCGCTCCTCACCCCATGTCCGTATTGGCCCCTCAGTCTGACAGACTTCCAGCTGAGGACTCCCATTGTACGGCAGGTTTGGTCCGCTGTGATTATTTTCTAATTAATGACTATGAAATTCTGGGGACGTTGCTTAATTGGTCTCACTAACTACTCTTCTCATATGGGTCCGAAGGCATCCGTTCCTCTCTGCTTAGCTGCAATTGCTCTTCAAGTTGGTACGCTGCTACGCCTGCGGTATCTGTCTAGTTGGCGCGCGGAATCGCAAACATTGAAAGCCCAGGTTTCAAAGTCGATTTGTGCTATTTTTGGAAGCGGTGACATTAAAACTGCCTGGGGCAGAGTTACATCATGTTTCATTGAGCTCTCCACCCATATACCACAGCCTGGCATGAATACAACTAGGGCAAAGTCATCCTGATTTGCTTCGGCTGGAAGCAAACGAATTATAATACGTGCGACTTTTGGTCGTACTTATTTATTTACTTTTTCCTCGTGCAACTTCCAGCGCTGCCGACAGACTAGAAGTGCCTGCGGGCAGCTTCTACGAGATGCTCAACTACTGCATGAATAAAGCTTGCTAGTTAGCCTTACCATACTAAGAACGCTTCTTTGCTTACGTTGCAAGCTGAATAAACATGAACTCGTGCATTCCAGTGTTGGTTGGCCTTGAAGAAGGTGCTGCTGTTACAGTTGCCAAGGAAGCTATTTTGCTCGGAGGACAGGATGCTGGGGTTTAAGTTCTAGAGTCCTCGCTGCCGCATATCAGCTGACATTTTAAAGCTCCTGACGGCTTTTTCTTGCTGGAGGTTTCCTTAATGGGGACGCAAATCCCCCCGCTTCTGTGCGGATTCCGTTCCAGTAAGATTGTCGATGTGAATGCTATTTATCCCAAGCGGTTGAACTTAGCGGATGACTTTTGCCCTCTGGGTCCACAACTGTTTGTTAAGCCTGTACACATTTACTCCCTATCCATTGACTGTAGGACGACTATTGTTTATCCCACTTTCAAGCAATGTGACTAGCACCTCCCTGATTACTATAGGCTAATCAGTTTGACGGGCGTGCTGGTCAAATTGTTAGAAAAACTCTAGTTATGCTTCTTAGGGACACTGGTTTGCGTTGGAGGTGCTTTATCTCTTTCAGCACGGCTTTTGTATAGGATATTCTTGACTTACTAAGTTTTTAACGGCTCGCAAGCACTAAACGGAAGCCGTTTGTTGCAAAAAGACAGTAGAACTTCTGTCCATTACCTGCTCCGAAGGTTTTTAATCCGTTATGCGTTCAAGTCTTTTGTACAAGCTACCGTCCTACGACATTTCTGGAGCAGTCTTACGAGGATTACCGTTTTCTTAATCGGAAGAGAAATGCGTATGCAAGTAAGTACGTGCCGGTCCTTCAGCCAATGTCTTCCCAGTAGCGTTTCGCAAGGTTCAGTCCTCGGCCCTCACCGCTTCGCTTTATACGTTAATGACCTACCCAATGAGTTAAGCGTGCCATCCCTTATGGTTGCGGATGACATCAAACTCTGGTTCACAATAAATGATCCAATTTTCCCACTGACCCTACAAAAAGCACAGGATAGACTTTGGGACTAGTTCCTTCTGTCGCAGTTGCCTGTTACTTTAAAGATATGTTCACGTGTACGTGTTGCTCCGAAAGACCCGCCGACGCGTTATTTGCTCGGCGGTAACGAAGTACCGCTAGTTCAAATCCAATATCACTTCGGAGTTTTGCTTCCATCAGACTCTAAGTCCACTGTACACTGGACAACCCCTGGTAGCAAGGTTTTAACATGTTGCAGGTTATTCCCAGGTCCTTCTGCATCATGACTACCAAAGTGTTCGTTTGACTATTTTCGACATTCGTAAGGCCCCACCCCGAATACTGTGTCCAGGCTTGTCCGCCATGACTGGTTAATGTAAGTTGGTAGTTGAACAAGTCCTGTGGTCCGGGACGAAATTGGCGCAGGGGTTATAGAAGCTGCCGTTCCAGCAGAGGCTATGTAAGTTGGACATTTCTTGCGGGTAATACAGGCGGCTGCAGGGCGAGCTGGTCCTTACATATCGTATACTGATGGTCCAGCTTGGTCCAGGTTTGACTGGAACGTTTCGGCCAACTCAAGCGCCAAACCTTCGTAGCTACACTTATAGTTGCACAAATTTCGGTCTGATCGGGTTCGGCTAGCTTTGCGGTTATCGCGTAGGGTCATAGGTGATAAATAAATAAATAAATTTTATATTCTCGGTGGTAAGCAAATCGCGCTAACCAATCATCATAAGATAGATACAATCAAAGCGGTAAAGTTCAAATGTGGTAAACTTTGTGCTTGCCATTGGGAAGTGTAAAAAGTGATATAAGTTTGTGATAACTGTTCGACCGCACATTTTAAACAGGTTGTTAACGCAAACGTAAAAATGTTGTTAATCAAGTTATGTGATACTGGAAATAGACCCAGGTAATTGCTAAGCCTTGAATAACACCGCGTGCTGTTACACGTAGTCAGCTGTTCTCCACCTTCTATCCTGAAGTGTATGGTGCGCTCTGTGATTGTGATGGGCGTCAGTTCTGGTCACTCAATCGAAATGTGTTTTGAGCGGGTAGTTATTTGCTTTGCTATTTACGGACCATTTAGTCATTGAAGGACTGTTCCAGTCCAGTGAATGTAGCAGCAGGAATGTTAGAAAGAGACGCAACGGACACGAGCAAGCCCAGGTAAACGCAATGAAAATGCAAAGGAGGAAACGAGTAGAAGGCAGCAAGGCGTTACTACTTGAAACGCTATGAATAGTGTAGTTTGGTCGTTATGTGCCTTAGAAACTTCTTATACGTGCGAAGTAAAAAGGGGAAACCGTAGCGTTTCGAGATGGGGTTGGTGGCCTGTTTGCTGCTGTCTATTGCTAAGGTGCTGCGTAGCGCAATATTATTGCGCCCAACATCGTTGCGAGTTTTAGTGGCACAGGCAAGATAAGTGATGGAAAGACAGTAGCCAGCTGGGCCATGGATATCGGTAAACGTAGGGCAAACCTCTGTAGCTATACAGCTGGTGCCCTGCGTGGAAGTGGTGGGCAGCCAATGCTTAGCGATGCACCCACGTAAGGTTGAAGCCAGAATCAGTGGAGATGGGTAAGTAAAGTTTAGTTAGAAAGTGAAATTAAAAGGCTTAGCGGCCATTCCAGAGCTAAGGATCATGCTGGTAGAAGTTTAAGCGACCACATCATATCAACCTAACAAGCCCTGGAAGGAAGTGAACCCAGATTAGGATCTGTGTTGCTGCCCCGCTATACTGCGGGTTGTAGGTGCCGTTGTGGTGGACCAGAGGGAGCGAGCACTTTATGGCGTAGAGCCAGTAGCTTGTATGTATAAAATAGGAATGAGCCACAGTCTAGGTGGTAACTCTAAACGTAACAGTTATACTAGGGGCAAACATATAAAGACGGAAAGCAGCGGATAGCGAACTTCACAATCCGGATGGAATTCAAGACCATAGCACTCGGGCATGCGGTTGAGTGCGCAAAAGATCGTCACGTCGGACTATGGTGAGCAGTGCGGCATCAAACTCTTAAAAAGTTGTCGAGCATGATGCAATTGGCAAACGCCACTGGCTAGTTTGCTCTACAGAGCTGAAACGACGTGATAGTAGGATATAGTTAGAGAGGAAACGAGTAGCATCAACGTTTGAAATCCAGCAACTGAATGGTAATTAAAAATGTAATCCCGGGGGCCACAAGCAGTACACGCTGAGGTCGTGAAGGCATGGACTTGAACCCGCCGCCTGCAGTTTAAAGGCTTCTGCTACATGCCTTGCGCTTTTAGACGCCTACTACGACGCTTCTTTAACTCAATATAACCAGCATCTTACTAGTGCCTAAAAAATTGCTAAGCATGCCTTATCCCGTCTTTTCTTTCTTTTACTGATACTAATGTTTCCTTTTACTCCTCAAGTGGCCGGCACGGCAAGGACTGTACTGCAGGGCATGTATGAATTGCTAGGTTAACCATGTGGATGGTGTGTTTTGAGGTGGCTCGCATTGACACAAAAGAGCACCGCTATCCTTGTTGGACCAATTACGTTTCCGAAAGTTGGACATTTACGGCATATTGCTACTCTACCGATCCGAACTTGAGCGTGGGGATCCAACCCCAGGGCCCAACTTTGCGCTATATCGATTGCGAGGTTTATTTGTGTAACAGTTTTCCTTCATTTCATGCTCGTAACCTATCAGCAAGCTGCAACGTAGCTTACCAGTCCTTTATTAACTGCGGAGGCGCACACAGGATAACCCGTTTGTGTCCAGCACCTCCTGGTGCAGGCGGTTTACTAGGCAGTTTAGTGGTCATTTATGGCGAAAATTTCTAATATACTTTGCCGTGAAGCAAATGTCCGTGGGAGACAGGGACCGTTTGGTTATACATAAATGCAAAGATGCTGTTTGAAATAGTTCAATGACAATATGTACATAGCGGTAGTGTAATATCGCTACCTCGTCAAGGGTGATAAGTGCACAATGCTAAAATGTTCATGAACTTGTTTATTATAAAGAAACATGATGCAATATTAAGCAGGGTGCAAGAGGGCTAGCTGAGTAAGAGGTTGGCTTTATGTATATGGTGGCCATAATTGGCGGTGCAGCTGTTACTATGAGTTTGGATAACAGCGAGCTTTTTAGATCCATTGCTATGACAAAGAATGATAGTGCTGAAGACTTGGATGCACAGCTGAGACATATTCAAGTGGTAACGGCGACTTGAATTTTCGAGTTATAGCGGTGTCCGCCATTGATTAAGGAGATAAAAGTGTGATATACTTAGCCGATGGAGTTCAATTTCAAGTTCCTTTCAGGTGGGAGTTGAACGATATGATGAAGCTCCTAAGTGACCCTTCTTGAGCATGCGGTTGCTCCAGGTGTCCATAGGTGTTCCTTGAAGTTCTAGGGGTATAAAACGGAAACACACAAAAACCACCCTGGTGCACCAAATTAATGCCCCGTTCCGTGCATTAGCTGTCCCTGCTATGCCAATTACGTGAACTAAGTAAGGAAGTAAGGAAAATCCGTCAAAGGAAGTGAATAATAATATTGCTGAGGTTGAGTATCGAAAATATAACCTTTCCATGGAGATGGGAATGTGTCAGGAAAAAAGACAGGTTTAGTGTTGCCACTCAAGTAAATCTAGTTGATATTTAGACTTGCTGACCGTAAGCACCTTGACAATATTTTCTGAAAGCAAGTCTTAGCGCTCGATGACTGCGCGCTAACCGTGTCTCCGCTGTAACCCGGTGGGACCGCGGTTTGCCCGTCTTCATACAACACCCGCGGAGACCAGATAAACTAGCGGAACGAAACAGCCAGGACAAACCAGAGTTAATATTCTCGTCACAATACGATAGATTACGAATAGGTCCCCACTTACCTTTTTATGATGGGTTGCATGCGTCCTCTAGCTAAGTTGGTGATGGCGTATGTTCGCCCTCCTCACCCTTGGCGAAACTAGTACCGACAAGCAACATCATCTCTAGTGCCCTTTTGTCTAGGAAAAAGCATGGTGGAGAGGCATGCGTCAGCATAACATTAACTGCGACAGGGTGGCCACTGTCACGCTGGCTAGCTGGACACCAAGAAAGTGTTTGCCACCACGTCGTGTTATCTCGGCATCCCGTGCGATATTTATCTTTTAACTGGTCACAAAATATACCATGCGTTGTGGTTAATAGTGGGTGAACAACCAGCTCCCACCGTTTTGCTACTTACTATCCTACGCTTGCTTTATCTTATCCTACAATGCTTAGTGTGCTTGAGCAGCGCTTTTCAGGAAAACCATCAAGGAAATAGATAGGGCGAGCTTACCGTATTAGCTAACAGAGACACTTGGATAAACAAACCTGGCGCTTGCTTTAGAACATAAAAATTGAGGGCAGTAGATCAAAAGTAACCAAAGCGCTGCAGAATAGTGTGCATCAACACATGAGGCATAATAATCCCGCATGTTAGAGAAAGCTCATCCTACAGAAGTAGAGTTGGTAATCCTTCACCAAGACGGAAGCGGATGGATTTCAAGTCCCAAAGGTTTTTGCTAACCGTTGCTAAATTTTCCGATAGTCATTGTTTTGTTATAAGTGATAGGCTCCTCTTGCTCACTGGCGATAGAATCATAGCCTTATGAATAAAGAAGATTGGCTCTGTGAGCAGAGGCTTGTGTTCATTTGCTAAGCAATACGCGCCTTTTCCAGGCTAGAACTTGGCAAATAAACTTTAAGGTCTCCTGCATTATTTAGGTAGACTTAACTCATGCAACCTGGATATAAACTTTGAAATTACTTAGAGGCTTTAGGACTAATAAACTTTATATTCCTGTTGATTTCTGTGACACAGTGTCCACTGAAAACGGTACACCGATAACCTCTAGCCGTTGATTAATAATAATCGGTCCTGAAGTCTCTTGCACAGGTAACATTGCTTACCGACTTCTTAGTGTGTTTGCGAAATATTATCGCTTATTTGCATATATTTGCTATGTATGCCTGTAAGTGTACATTTGGGCAACCTATGTCGTGCCTATTTGCTGCGGGGGTGGTATCGGCCATACAGAGCGCTTCTGGCTAGCTACGCCTTTTTAAAACTTACACTGCTTTACCAACTTTTACGTTTTCCTTCCTTTTTCAGGTATTGCTTGTAAAGCGTGAAGCTAATTTTAGTAAAAAGGTAATGGTGCTATTTGTATACCGGTATGCAATTTCGAATAACTTGTGAATTTCGGCAAGTATTGCATTGCTTTCGCTTTTAAAGTAATCAGTGGGGAAATATTATTCGGAGCAGCTTATCTTTTACTACTGCAAGGTGCCTAACTTGTCTTTAGCTTTGCATGTGTTAAAATTTGGCTCCATGCTTCAAGTTCAGCGCAGTCAATTTAGTTCCATATTCTGTGAACGTCATGTCTTTAGCGAAGTGTTCCGCCTTAATGTGTCTCTTAACAAAAGCGCTTCCTTACTGTTTGCATTCCTGGAAAGTAGTATTAACCCATATTTCTTTATAATTATATCGCAGTTAGTTTTGTCAACGAGCTCATCAATAAATATAATGACTCAGTAAGAAAAACCAGTCCAGAAATTTATCATGAACATTTGTTGAATTGGATTCCGTTTCCAAAGTAAAACTGCACGGCTATGACTCTGCGCAATGCTTGCAACAAACAAAAGCAAGGAGCTTAATGGGGCCTAAAGGAGTCAGAGACACTTGAAGGTATATGCGTACAGTCACATCAGCTGTATACCTAACAAAACCCTTTCATTCTTAATTTCCAAAAAGGGACCTGTTATCACACTTTTATACTCCCATGCTGTACTACCTTGCATCAAAAAATTAATATGTAATAACCAATATGTAACCAAACGGTCCCTGGTAAACTATTTTACGTTTGAATGCCTGCCCTTCACTTAGCGGTCACCCGCAGTCCACAGTCCGCGAGTTCGAATAATGCCCGCTACCTTAACTTTCAGCAAAAATCAGCGGACGACTTTGTAAAGGTTTCCCTGCCTGGCCTTTAGTTACGGCATACAACAGTCACCCGAAGTAAAGTAACAAATACACATTTTATTCTCGATCATGCGAGGCGCGCCTATTCAGGAAAAGTCAGGGAGGTGCAACGCTACAGACCAATTATGACAATCCTAACTGCGATTATAATCATTCCTATATATGTTAGCTAAATGTGGAAACACCTCAGCTGCTGAGCCGCAATACATAAAAGAAAAAAGAAAATAAGTACAATAATTGCATGTCATCTAAGATACCAACAACGAATGGGCTTTCTTCCGGAAAGCTACCAGCCGGCTACCAGCCAACAATAAAAATTAATGGGATAAAGTTAAATTACGCAATGAAGTGAGATAGCCCTTGGCGTGGGAGATTAAAAGGGATGGGGATGGATAAAGAAACCCACAGCGTGAACGCCAGTAAGGTCGGCTCCTAGAAATGTTAGCCATGTCAGGGATAGTAGAATATTGTTCATATCTTCATGTTTGAAACTGTACAATGGTGCAAATGTGAAAGAAGGTTTAAGCTGTCGTGAGATCGGGATCTAGTTGTAAAGACATAATCGGTATAATATATATTGCAATAATACCTTAGCTAAGGCTAACTTAAGGCTCCTGAAGAAGACAATGGCAAAGCAAGGTCAAGCGTGGTGTGAAAATCTTCTTATTTTGTGCGTACACAAAGCAAAGATCAACGGCGCTGTCGTAAGAAATAAAGGGACGACAGGATATAGGTTAAATTCTAACAAGGAAAGACGACAGTATATGCAGGTGTAGAAGCCTCAGTGTAACGAAGGCATCTAGAATGTTGAGGCTAGTTGAACAGCCAGTGAGACAATATGGGCTGTGGTTTTATTCGGTGGCGAGTCACATCCGCCACGTTGCAGTGCTGCTAAACGGACATTTGTAGCTTTCTATGGGAAAAACGCGCGCCAGGCGGAAACCTACCGCGTCCTGAGCCACTACCGCCATCCACTGAATGGCAGGTTGTCAACTGCTATGCTGCTTGTTGAGTGTTTATTTACTCGGTTATTCGCAGTCAAATTGCACCACATTTTCCCTTTGGCTGATGCGTTAACCAAAAGCTTAGTTTTCTACTGTGTCCCGCTCTGTCCTAATTGAATGGTTGCGCCTATTTGGCAAGTCACGCATTGAATATATTTTGAATGTGATGTTTTGATGGGCTGCAGAACCACGGAAAGTCTCCGAGTTATATCCAAACCAATAGGTTGCAGTGTTATCAAATCACTGAAGGATGGGATATTGTCCCGAAAACAAATCGGAGATATTTCTAAGGTAATTTGTAAAATGGATTGAGAATATACTTATCCATGGCCAGGTGCATGGGCAAAGCGAGGTAAAGGACTTTGGTTGAGGGTCATGCAAATATCATTATCCAGTAGTTAAAAAATGGCCTAATTCACTTGTTCTGGCCTTGCATTGGCAGGACAGCGTGTCTTGCAATGCAACTGGAAAGCTTCAGATAAGAAGTATGTGAACCGGATATTGTTTGGCCAACTGTTCTTATCCCGGTAAAATTTCATCCTTGTAAAATAACGAACCAGTTGCCCGGTTAATAAGTGGTAAAAGCCGCAGATAACTATCCACTGGGTTTCAGATAGGGGAGCTTTGTGCCTCGTATAGTATTATTGTAACAGTTAACAAACGGACGCTTAACAGGCCAATAATACCCTGTGCGTCTTTAAGTTCCAGTTCGGAGTCTGGAACGACAGAAAAATCACGTGTTTCCACTTGAGTTCATCGTTGAGCCAGGAATGGATGAGGTGCTCAGAGTTACTAATTGATGCAAAGCAAAACACCAGTC
Source organism: Dicrocoelium dendriticum (assembly GCA_944474145.2). Taxonomy (NCBI): domain Eukaryota; kingdom Metazoa; phylum Platyhelminthes; class Trematoda; order Plagiorchiida; family Dicrocoeliidae; genus Dicrocoelium; species Dicrocoelium dendriticum. The sequence continues at coordinate 4,414,472 of OX104062.1, forward strand.
TGATACTCTGGACAAACAGTTAATTCCCAATTTTCTGCATTAGCAGCTACTGCCGTGGCAGTATTTGAAGTAAGCAAAGAATAGAAGGATAAGTCAAGGGTACGAAATAAGTTGGTGCAAATGAAATAAAAAAATATCACCAATGCATTAAGGTAAGTAGAAATGGGTATTCTAATTATCTTTGTACGTGTTATTCAAAAAGATAGACATGTCTCGTGTTGCTAGCAAAGAGCTTCAGGCTTCCGCTAGAACCCCTTAACTCTAAGAATCCTCATAACGTTTTCCGTAGGCATGTTCCAGAGCTCGATGCGTTGGCGTGACGGCTCGATTTTTGCACTACACCGAGCGGACCGCGGGTTGTCCAGCTCTAAGTAATGACCGCGTAGGACAAACGATCAAGCAGCACTGAATGCCCAAGCTAGCTGTAGACCGACCTCAACAATTCAGCGAGCTTAGTTTAGTAATTGGTTTCCTCTAAGCCTTATGTATTGCATTAAAAGCATTCACAAATAAAGTACGTCGGTCCTGTTAGTCTCTTAACTTATCAACTACCCACCCGTAAAAGTCGTTTTAACTACTTTTGGTCTCCGACGGCGCAAGGCTGACAATCCCGGACACGGTATTCAAGCTTCCACTTAGAGAAATCCGAAAATCGTCTTGGAAAGATGTCGTCCCTCAAGACACCGAACAAAAGCATTATTATGCATAACATGCGGGATAGGCCTCGGCATAATTGTAAACAATAATCTTTGCCATCTAAGAAGGGAGTCATTCAATGAAATACGCAGCCAGATACCCCGTAGGAGGTCAGCTGTTGCTCAAGTCCCAAATGTGGTACCTGGTTTAACGCTTTCCATAAGTTGACGAGAAATTCATCCAGTACTTGTCCGTTAGCAATCGCATTAGCGAGCCACCAAATAGATTTGTCAGACACGAAAATCTCTTTCAGAATCCTTGTTGTACATTGCTAAGTAGAATCAATCTACTCTGGAGTCGTTCCAGTGTATCACTTACCAGTTTCTCAGGGAGTTTGACTAAAACGCTCGGAAGACAAACTGCCTTGTAGTTTGCGGGCAGCTTTCTGTTCCCGTGTTTGAAGATAGGACAGATGAGGCCCTCCGTATGTACGGAAGTTAATGCGCAGCTTTTAAGCGGTTTCAGGAAAGCCATAACGAGTGGTCTATTTATGCCGCAGCCAACTTATTCGAGTGTTCGCTGAAGGAAATCAGGCCCAGTGGCCTAAGAAGGGTTCAGCCCCTGCTACATCCTACAAAAATTTAGCTTCGCTAAAATAAATTCTGATAGTTCTGAACCCGCTGGATCCTGGATAACAAACGCAACGCCTGTCGTAGATGACCCGTTACATAAGCTGCTGAATATTGCCTAATAAGAAAAAGGCCTCGTCATCGTCCTTTAGAGCACGAGTACCGTCATAACCATCGACCCTGAAAAGAAGGTGTTCGAACCGCAGATCCATTTGACCTATGCAAAGCATCAGTTTGGACGCCCTGAGGAGTCGCCTGCTAACCCTTTCTCGAAATAGAGCCGAGCGTTCCTTAGGTGTATCTTACAGTTATGTCTAGCTCTACCGTACCTGTCAAATGTATCGGTGGAAGGAACATCTCGGTAAGTTCGCCAACGTTTAGACCTTTTGTTTGCATATGTTTTTCTTTGGAGTCCATTCAAGGCGACTAGACACGTGGTTCTTTTCCTTGTGACTGGAATGAAGGAAGTAGAGAACTTTGTGAGGTTAAACTTAAATCTATTTCAGGAAAGCTGGATAGTGTCATCGCTTTGGAGCTCCCCTTAGGAACTTAAAACCTTGGCTGTCATTGCTTGACAGTTTCCTGCCAGATGTTGGGGAGGGACTCAAAGGTACTCTGGTTGCGCCTAGACAGAGCCGCTGAAGGGCAAACACTGCTGAGCGATGGCATCCAGTGGCGGTCAGTACTTAATATCATCAAATCAACCGAGTGACTAAGCAAATAAAATGTCTGCTTTAGCCGGTAGCTTGGCGTCCATCTGCCTAGTGTGGAGTTCAATGAACTGACGCAACCGTACTGGTAACCTAACCCCAAGTATATTAAGGCCGAATGTGCCTGCCTCTGAGTTGTATGGTAGACCAGCCCAGCAAACATCCGGGAGGTAGAAGTCACCCAGCACCAACCAACAGTTTGCAAACGGAGCGAATAAAGTCAAATATCTTGCTGGTTACGCCCCCAGGGCTTCTCTACACAATTACAGCTGTAACCAGAGCCGAGGATGTGCTAATGGCATCCGACGGAGTTTCAACCGCTTTGGTTGCCGACGGAAATAAGCCGGCCTTCCAAGGTTCAGGTTTACAGCTGACATAAAAGGGTGACGCTGCTCCCCTGCGGGCAAGCCGAGCAATCGCATCTAAATACTGCGTAGCCAGATAGATCTATTTCGCCATTTGTGATGTGCTGAGTGAGCCACAGTTCAGTGCATACGAGGAAATTGGAATGGCACCTATCTGTAAGCAGACCCTGCTCGTGTACCTTAGTCCTTAGGCGCCGCACATTACTTAGCTTTCTCTAAAGGCATTTCTTAGGTACAGGCCTTGCGCCACCGGAATCGTCAATGGAGACCATGTTCACTGGTCGTTCGCCTGCTTTTTACGTCCTTGATGGCCTCGCTTCGCTTCAGTCGTTCCGCAAGTGATACGCCTGGCGGGACATTGTTATTGGTAGCAGGCTGCTCAACAGCAGACTGTAAGGGAGCGGCAAACCGCATGAGAGCGAGTTGAAGTCAGATGCTAAGGAGTCACTAGGTGATAACAATTAGATACCAAATGCTACATGCATCCAGCGGAAATTGTGCATAAAATTGGTAATAACGGTAAGGTATACTACTCCTCTAATGTAAAGGTTTATTAAGTTTTCACATTGTAACCCTCATAATTACAGTGATATGAGTAGTCCAGATAAAATTCAATTTTTTAGCTCTATATACATTTAGAAATATTTTTATATAATATGCCATATACGCTTGCATCTAAAGTTACTTGGTCATACGTCGTCATTATAATGAACATTCAACGTTAACTTTAATTTGTTTCGAACACAATTAAACCACCTTTCTGCAGTAATGTTTTCCTTTAGTCTTAACTGTAACTTTTATTTATTTCAACAGTACGTTCAAGCTTGATATATGTCCATCAATGATTGTTCACATGATGCTGAGGCGGACAAATTCAACTGTATCCTGCCAGTCCGTTAGTTACGGGTTACCACCGTTAACAATACCAAATATCCTATCGCGCGTTTCCATCCAAATACCCGGTTTACCGAGGGAAAATCATAGTCGACCATGCATTATGGAAATTAGGTCTCACATCAAAACAAATAAATGATTAAACCGCGTAGATTTTATCTGAATAATAATTATTCATATAAAATTGAAAAGGTGGTTCGGTGACGGTTATTGCATTTCACAAACATGTATGGCGTTTTAATTAATGGACATAATTATGTTACACCATTGCGTCTACGACGGCGGAACTTACTGTGTTGACTATAGTGTTGCTTTAACACCTGCCATAGTTGCTGGAAGTTTACGATTCCCCTGTATGTGTTTATTAGACGCAGTTTATAAGGCACGGACCGTTTGATGACACTAATGCAGTGAAATTTAAATTTTTGTGGTGCCAACCGTTACATCCGTTTAGCGGCGTGAATAATTTGGCTTCATATTACTATTGATATGTAGCATAACTGAATATACATCGTTTACTAGTATCACAAAGGATATGCAGTGTAACCATTTTACTGAGGTAAAGTTGTTCCAATTCGGAAGGTCGTAAAGGTAGCGTAAAATCAACGGGTGTGGATGTGCTGAAGGGATCGTCTGACGGGAGGTCGGCGGTGAAATTTGAACTGTTATGGTGGCAGCTGGTACATATATTTGTGGACTGAAAGAAACTGCGTTCATAGTACTAAGGATAGGTAGCATAAATTAAGGTAACTTGTTTGATAGTAATAGATGGCTTATGATCTGCTAACATTATACTGAGGTAAAGTGGTTTAAAGAAGTAAGGTCGTGATGGTGGCGGAAAATCAACGGATAGGAATGCGCTGAAATAACTTTCAAGAAATGTATCATTATTTATGCGTTGGAAATAATTTGAAATGTTACGTACTTTGATACGGAAACGGTCTGTATATTATAAACGGAAATGAATTCTAACAATGCAGCAAGTGCAATGTTGAGAAATCCACACGGAAGGCTAATTGAAGTGATGATTTACATATGCGACATGAAATGCAACAGTTGGAGGCGATTTATTTATTTTACGTAATGGTACGGAACAAAGTTGCGTAAATAATACGTGTGTAACTTACGGATGGTGGTTTGAAGATACCGTGGAATGAGATGTAATTTTGTGAATCTGCAGAAATAAGAAATGGAGAACTATTATGACAAAGGCATCACATTGTGCATGTTTAATGACATCCGGAATAACGTGCAGCAGTATGATAAGGAATAATAGCTGACTAACATATGTTGCTGTAATATTGCGCTCATAAATGGGTACTTTGAAATGAGGATGCACGGAATAGGGTTTGTTGTTTCCCAAGCATTATGCAAATTAGAATGCGTTTTTATTTGCTAATTTTTCAGCGTACATGTAGAAGGGGTAATATGAGAAGGCGTACATGTAAGACGGTATAAATGTATATTTATGTATTTATATACGTATATATAGATGTATAAATATATATTTATGCATACAGATATATGTATGTAGCGTTACATGTGCGCCTTCTGCAATTACCTTTATACATGTGCCATAAAGGTGAGCACATACCTACAAATGTTTCTTTGCATGGAGCTAGGGAAGCACGTAAGGAAACACGCACACATATATATACAAATATATACATATATATTTACTTATTTATAAAGGTGTATACGGAAGTATATGTATACATATTTATGTAATTGAATAGAGAAGAAATGATATGTATACCTGCGCATATGGATTTCTATATATATATATACATATATATACACACAAAACATGCATGAAGCAAGAGAACCAATACCTGTGAAGATTTTTCCATGAACTTCCAGGTCCTGTAAGCATGGGTAACATACAATCCACTTAGTACTTACAGGTACGTAGGAACATATGCACTGGCATTGATTTCCCCTGTGTAAATGACAACTCATTTACGGTGGCTACATGAGCGTCCGTAACGGGATTAGTGGTCGTAACTTACCGTTGCCCAATGTTTTCTCGTTGCTGCCGATCTCTCGGCGCCTTGTTCCATTCCAATTCTCAGGTGTTCATATCAAGGGAAAATCAAGCACTGCGTGCTCTAAGTGAAAAGGAGTCAGGGTAAGGGCACGGATTTGTGACATACCTGAAGCGTGTACCATGCTACGCCGGTCAAGGACGTTATGGTGACACTATGACGAGCAGGAGAAGCAAAGGAATTCCTATGCACCCGCATAGCACACACATGACGCGTAGTACCATTGCGAGCAGGCGTCGCACATGACCCATTGCACCGATTCTCCATGAACATCAACATCGTCCTCCTGATGACATACACCGCATACATCCTCCGAAACCAAGCCCTGAGTTCCCTGTTTCGGTTTCACGGGAACCCGGTAGCCCGTGGATGTCCGGGTGCGAAGGTTACGGCACCCTTTGCTTCTTAGCGCACTCTTATCCGGGCTAACCTCCGTCACCCTGCACTTAAGGGGCGATTTCATTTTTCTAGACCCACCTGCCGATGTTGATGGAACAGGTGTTTCCGTTTCATTCACGCGCACCGCGTCATTCGCCTGCGTAACTTGCCAAGGGGCACGCAATTCGCCTGCAGACGTGGTGCCTACCGCGGAGGCTGCGACGCCATCAGACGTTCCTTGAGTAGGCAAGCCGCACAACATCCGCACGTTTGCCTCTGTATCCAACTGAAGGGGAAAAGGCCACCTTGACGTTCGCCCATACAACTGAATAGTTGCGTCCTTCGACATTAGCAACGCTAACATTTTCAGGCAATTCAACGCACCGGAGAAGTTCTCCGATCCGTAGGTCACCAATTGAGCGCTGATGACCGCCAAAATATGCTGCGTGTTGCGAAGTTTGTTGGTGCGGCTCACAACCGCATTGCTATCCACGGCGTTACGGTCCACAATTTGCACACGCTCAGCGGACCCAACAGACTTCGATGGTGCTGCTGAAGGTAGCCGGGGTGCGATCCACCGACATCCATGGAGTATGTCCCGCGCAGAGTAACTGTGACGCGCCGCCACATAACAGATGTGAGCACATGGGAGCCGTAACTGCCGACTAAAATCACAATCACATTCACTGCCCCGCGTGATGTACACCCGACGCACTCTCGAACGAGAAGACGTAACCAACCAGTAGGGCCCATCAGACCTGCAACCGAGAATATTTGACGTACGGAAATGCGCCATGAACGGGTTACCTGCAAAGCTGCTTAGTTTTGCAAAAACGGAACCCACTGATGACACCTCAGATGGAACAGCAATTGCGCTCATGCACCGCCTACCTATTATGCTGTTCTTTTGGTGCACCAGTGTTGACTCTATCAACCACGCAAGTGAACAGAGTGAGTAGCGACGACCTCTCCGACAAATGCTCCTTCAGATGTTTGTTCTCATTCTCTACCCTGTTCGTCGTGTGGCAGCCAAAATAACAGTATCCCTCAGTCTGTGGGCTGCGCAAGTGTCCGCGTTTGGAAGTTACGCTGCGCACGAATAACGACGCAATTCAGGATTCGCACTCCCCACCGCGTTCAATATTCTTTCAAATACGGATGCTTCACGAGTATATATGAGGTTTTGAAGCCAACCTTGTAATTGCATTCTGCGAGGATCAGAGATCCCGCGTAAGCGGTCGCACCGTCGAGTCATGTCCACTTTAACATGTTAACGACAAAAACCGAGCTTCGCGTTCGGATAAAAACGTCTGAACGCCCGGATCTGAGTAGCGCATTTATCCATCACCACAGAGTGGCGACATACGGTGCTAGGCACCATCTCCCGCATGGCCTCAACCGCGTGCCCATAGCTGCAGTACGTCTCATCAGGTAATAGTGCGTAAAAAAAGGAAATCCCTAGACCTGTGACATCCACCAACATGCAATGCCACAAAATGTAGCTACCATAATTGAGTTGGTGCGTCGCATCGTATAATAACACCTCACCATTACGCTTCACAATGCCGCGAACTAACGATGTAGAGAAAAACAGAAAACGAACCTGACTTCTCTCCGACACCAATCGACACACACCGTGCCCTTCCAACATCGTTGCCATTTCCGACACTTCACATGCGGTTGCATCCCGATGACGAATGCTCAAATTGAAGAGGTCCAAACGAGTTACCCGTTTGCCGTACTCCTGGTAGATAAAACGACGCAAATCTGGTGTGCTATGGAAACCGCCCATCAAACGCAGAACTTCCTTCTGTTGCACCGGAGAAAGACGACGGTTGCATGCATACAACCATGGGTTACCCAAGTGAAAACCATGACTATGCGTAATGACGTAACTTCCCACGACATATTTACCATCCTCGAAAACCACGGAGAAGCGAGCCTTGCAGTCGTAGGATTTATATCTACATGCGTTAGTGTCATTGCTGCAAAAATATTAACTAACTTACCGCTTACCACGTGATATTAAACGTTTACGATGAACGCAACGGTACATGATGTAAACGCCGCATTCCATTCAGGCAACTGCTTCCTCCTTCCAAGATGGTATGCCGCAGCAGACTTGGAGGATGCACGGGGAAAACAAGTTGCCGTTTCAATCTGAAAACCTTCCAATCGCCTCTCAAGGTCCTCAACACGTTCATACTTCCCAATAACCAAAGACCTGAACAGTTCACTATCATCAACAATCATAGCGATAGCAGGAAAATCCAGTATGACCACCGAAAAAACGAAACAAGCATTTGCACATGCACCAATACAGATTACCATTTCAGCGGCATCGCACTTCACTTACAATCCAATTTACAAGGCCACCTTCCACCTATTTACAAGTGTTTCCACATACATCCACCTTGGCAATGTCGCTACGCAACCGTTGCTACGTACAATTTGTACCACGCAACGTACCGAAACAACTTAAGCGTTTCATGGTCACGGCGTGTTTGTCGTGTCTCACCGTTCGAGGTTTTCTTTTCTGAAATACTTTTTTGAGGAGAGCAGTTAAATAACACTACATAGAAAAGTTGGCTTCATCAGTTTTCTTGTGATCCGAAAGTACTTGAAGTTCCAACATACTCGGAATTACTTGTGTGCCTTCCGTTGTCACGGCGTGGTTGTCGTGTTTCACCGCTTGAGCTTTCCTTTTCGGAAGCCTTTTGTGAAAATAGTGCTGAATAACACTGACCAAAAAGCTTGACCTTGTGATTCTTGTGGTTCAAACGGGCTTGAAAAAGCTTCGTTCCTTCAATCTCGCCCAGTTCCAACGGCGAACTTTCCTGCCAGTAAATCTGGTCTTTGTTCCGTTGTTGTCAGCGAGTCACTGTGTCATTACCCGTCTTTTGACCACTGTACGCTATCGAGCTACCTCGCCTCTTGTGCGATCTTTTCCATTCGTCAAAGGCGGATTTACTTGATTCAATTCTTGGTCGCACTGATCAGTGTATCTTCAGTCATCCGTTTGTCAGCTTCTGCTCCCTCGCAAAGGTCCTGTTGTTATATCCCTGGACTCCACTTCGGCTTTGTGGCTTGGTGAGTTCATTCCATCCCACTTGGTCGTTCCGATTGGTGCTCTCGTCGCTTGCATAAGTTGTCACCGTAATCCGGTTCACATCTTTGCTTCTTTTCTATAACATTCAATTCTTTCTCTAAACCCTCTCCGTCATGATAGTTGTCAAGCGCTGCTTAAACTCGCCGTGTCCGCCTTCTGACGACTCTGTGGTCATGAGTGGTAAAGTAGGTTGTCTAGAAGCGGTTACAGATTCGTCCGGGGGCGTGCAGTGCGATATCTGTAGCCGTTGGTTCCACAAGGCCTGTACTGGCTTGGATCGTAGGCAATACGCTCTTCTGTCCAGTAGCGAGAGTTTACTCTACCGTTGTAATGACTGTTGTAGGCCCAGGACTGAACGTTACACGCCAGTAAAGAGCAGTCCTTTTTCTTTGGAAAGGTTGTTGTCTCTGATTGTCTCGTTAGACAGGAAAGTTGTATGGATTGTGCAGGGCCTAGAACGCTCAGGTCTTCTCTGTCAGGAGACAGTAGAAGCCACTGGCAAGTTGTCTGATCCTGCATCTGATTGTTTACTGTCAACTGTCAGTTTACCTGTTAGCAAAGACCTTGTAAGTAACGAGCCCTCAGACAATGTGTTCGATTCGGCTGTTAGCAAAGGAGAGCAGCAGGTTTCTGCCCTTGTCAAAAGAAGAGCAAAGAGGGTTAAAATAGCGGCAAAACCAAAGGTGGACAAGAGAGGTCCGTCGGGCGCCCATTCCCCCCCTCAAATTCTACTACTACGGAATCGCTGCAACTGGAAACATCTACGACATTAGAGCCTATAAAAACGGACACTAAACTGGAACCACCGACGTCCATGGAGCCTTCGGTAAATACTCCGCGTCGCGGAGACTCGTATACCGACTGCAGTGTTATTTTCAGAAACGCCACTGAGTCTTCTGCTGTTCTTCCAAAAGACCGTATGCTAGATGCCCTTAAGTGGTTTAGAGTATGCATTACCAAACTCCTGCCCCCCGGCTTCCCCGGTGTGACTTTGCACAAACTAACCAGACTCGGTAACTTGCTAGCCGACACGTCTCGCCCTCGCTTGTTGCGAGTTGTTCTGTCCACTCCGGAGGAGCGCCAAGCACTTTTGCCTTTCGCCAATAAGCTCAAGGGCACTGGTGTCATTGTGCACCCAGACCTCCCTTTGGCGGATAGGCTGAAATTGCGGAAAGCTGTGAAGGCTCTTACAGCCCGTCGTGAAGCAGGAGAAAAGGGTCTCCGCTTGGTGGGTTTTCGGGTGGTTAGTCGGCTGTCCACTTCCGCCCTACCAGAGCCGGTTCTGGTGGCGCACGATCCCGGACTCACAATGTTAAATCCCTTCAGGTGACCTTAAGCAATGCGCGTAGTCTGCGAAACAAGCTGTGCGAAGTCGGCGCTCTTGTCGACGACTGCCGTCCAGATGTCCTCGCATTCACTGAAACGTGGTTGTCCACCGACGTCACGGACAGTGAAGTGTGCTTGCCAGGCTACGCACTGCTGAGATGTGACCGCACCTCTAATCGGCGCGGAGGTGGTGTTGTTTTGTACGTTAACTCCGAACTTACTGTCTGTAAGACGTATAGTTTCAGATCATCAGAGGTTGATGTTGAGGCACTTGCAGCTCACCTGTGTACTGCCTCCGCGCAACTTAAATTTGTGCTGGTCTACAGAAGCCCCGACAGCTTTGCTAAGGGACTTGCTGATTTCATCCGCAAGCATTCGGCAAATAGGTGTTTAGTGATGGGGGACTTTAATCTTCCCGACGTTGACTGGCAGAATTTTTCCTGTGACGCTGCTACAAGGTGTTTGGCTACCGAGCTTCTCGAGCTGGCCTTGCATGCTTCTTTGCACCAATTTGTCGATCGGCCTACCAGATTCATGATGGGGCAAAACCCATCCTTCTTGGACTTGATCTTCGCTAAACCCATTGATTTTGTCACGGATATTATATACAATTCACCTTTCGGTGCTAGCGACCACGCCTGTCTCTCATTTAAGTGCGCCCTTCGTCGTCAGACGAATGATCATCCCGACCGAGTACCAAATATATGGCGCGCAGAATTTCAGACAATGAAAGCCAAAGCCGCAAAGTCGCCTTGTGTCATTTTGGAAGGTGACGACATTCAAACGGTCTGGGACAGCTTTAAATCATAGTTGAGTGAGCTCTCCATCCCCCATATACCACTATCTAGCAGGAATAAAACTAGGGCAAAGCCACCCTGGTTTGATTCTGCTGTACGCAAACAACTTAACAGACGTGCCAGATGTTGGCGTACTTACTTATCTGCTTCTTCATTATGCTCCTTCAAGCGATATCGTGAGGTTCGAAATGCCTGCAGGCAGTATCTACGTGGTGCCCGTCTACAGCATGAAGTAGAGCTTGCTCGTATAGCCTCATCAAACCCGAAACGCTTCTTCGCTTATGTCAAAAGGCGAAGTAACATGAATTCGTGCGTCCCAGTGTTGTTTGGCCCGGACGGCACTGCTGTCGGCAGGGATCACGAAAACGCTTGTTTGCTCGGAGAACAGTATGCTGGGGTTTATGTTAGAGAGTCACAGCCGCCGCATATCAGTCTCCAGGAAAAAGTTCCTGAGGGCTCCCACTTGGAGGAGGTTTCTATAACCAAAGCTCAAGTGCTCCGGCTTCTGAGGGAATTAAATCCCAATAAAGCTGCTGGGGGAGATGCTATTCATCCCAAACTGTTGTACGAGTTGGCTGATGAACATTACTCTCCGATTAAACATCTTTTTGTTAAGTCTCTACGAGGCTGCTCTCTACCCAAGGACTAGAAGGAGGCTATTGTTTGCCCCATTTTTAAGAAAGGAGATAATCACCTCCCTGATAACTATAGACCGGTCAGTTTAACGAGCGTGCTGGTCAAGTTATTGGAAAAGCTCGTGAGGGACGCTCTCGAAGGACATTTGAAAGCGTTTGAGTTGCTTAATCCTTCTCATCACGGTTTTTGTAAGGGCTATTCTTGCCTTACTAACTTGTTAACGGCTCGTGAACACTAGGCCGAAGCCGTTGATTGCGGGAAGGCAGTGGACGTGCTGTTTATTTACTTTTCCAAAGCGTTTGACACCGTTCCACATTCGCGCCTTTTGTACAAGCTGAATTCCTTTGATATTTCTGGGCCAGTCTTACGATGGATTTCAGCTTTCCTAATCAATAGGGAAATGTGTGTGCGGGTGGGTTCAAGCTTATCCTTCCGCTAATGTGTTCTCAGTGGCGTGTTGCAAGGTTCGGTTCTTGGCCCCCTTATCTTCACTTTATACGGTAATGACCTATCTGATGAATTAGATGTGCCGTCCCTAATGTTTGCGGATGACTTAAACCTCTGGTTCACGATAGACGAGCCGATTGGTCCACTGACCATACAGAAGGCTCTGGATAGACTTTGGGACTGGTCAATTTTGTGAAAGTTGCCAGTTAATTTAGGGAAATGTTCCGTTCTACGCGTTGGTCCGAATGACCTGCCGACGCGTTATTTGCTTGGCGGCAACGAGGTACCGCGAGTTCAACTCCAATCTGACCTCGGTGTTTTGCTGTCATCTGACTTCAAGTCCAGTGAACGCTGGAAGACAGCCGCTCGTAACGGCTTCAACATGTTGCGGATGATCCGCAGGTCATTCGGGATCATGACCACCGACATGTTTGTTAGACTATTTTCGGCTTTTGTAAGGCCGCCCTTGGAATACTGCGTCCAGGCTTGTCCTCCATGCCTGGTTCGTGATAAGGTGGCAGTTGAACGAGTCCTGCGGTCCGGGACGAAAATGGTGTACGACTTAAAGAAGCTGAGGTACCCGGAGAGGCTACGTAAGTTGGATATGTTTTCCATGTATTACAGGCAGCTTCGGGGCGACTTGGTCCTTACATATCGTATATTGATGGGTCAGATTGGTCCTGATTGGACTGGACTGTTTCACCCAACTCGAATGTTAACCCATCGTGGCCACCCATTAAAGTTGCACAAACCCCGGTCTGACCGGGTTTTGGCAACTTTTAGATTATCGCGTAGGGTTATAGCTTATTGGAACACATTGCCTGCAGACGTTGTGATGGCACCGACTTTGAAAGAGTTCAAGCATCGACTTGACGCTCTCGGTCTGCAGTTTAAAGTCTTTCCCTTCGTGTCTTAAACTTTTCTTCGTCTATTACGGATTACGCTTCTTTAACTCATTTTAACTTACATCTTAATATTGCCTACGATATTCGATTAGCTTGTCCTCTCTGTTTTCTTTTCTTTACTGACACTACTGTTTTCTTTTATGCTTCACGTGGCCAGCACAGCAGGGACTGCTAGTGCAGGGCACTTGGGCATTGGTTGGTTGACCATATGTATCGTGTGTGTTGATTTGGCTCTCCTTTTGCACATCAAGGCACCGGTTCCCCTGTTGGATCAACGATGTTTTCGAAGGTGGAACATTCGCGGGATTCTCCTACTGTTCCGGTCCCAATTGAACTTGAACTTGAACTTGAACACCATTTTTTCTTCCGTTGATCAGACAGTCCCTGTGCTGAAAATGCGTTTAACAAATGTAGCGTTATCTTTGCGTGGGAAATGCTTTGAAATGTTACATTTACTGATACAGAAACTTTCTGCGTATTATAAACGAAAAGCACTTTTTACAATGCAGCAGGTGGAATGGTGAGAGATCCACACGGAATGTTATTTGCTCTAGTGCTGTACTTGGAGGACATGAAATGCGACATTTTAAAGCAAATTATTTATTTTGGCTAATCCTAATATAAGGAGATGCGTAAATAATAAGCGTCAAACTTACGGATTAGGCTTTGAAGAAAACCTGGAAGTAAATGTAATTTTGTGAATCTGCAGAAATCAGAACTGAATAAGCGTTATGACAAAAGCATCACTATGTGCATGTCTGATAACATACGGAATGACATGCTGAAATTTGAAATGGAATAATGGCTGACTAACATCTTCGGTTACGGTATTGTTTTGCCTATACATGGGTAATGTTAAATGAGGATGCACGTAATAGGGTTTGTTGTTTGTGTCAATGAAGAGGAATATTTACAAGTGTTAAAGTTGTTTAGGTATGTTTACGTGTTTGCGAAGCTGTATGCAAATAAGAATAAGTTGGGATGTGTTCAGATGCCAAGGTACATATGTAAGCGGAATATGAGAAGGCGTCCATTTAAGCCATATATATATATATTCTTATATATATATATATATAAATACGAAAGTATATGTATATATGCGTATGTATATACATATAGATGGATATATACACAACTATTTGTATAAATATGCGTATATATGTATAGTTATATATGTATGTATATATATACATACATATATATATATTACTACTGACTTGGTGCAACGTGGTATCTTTATTGCTCCTGCCTAGAACTGATGAGTCACAGGTAACCTAACTTTTTTACGATTATTTAACTCGGTTGTATTTCGCGATGAGTTCACATGTGTTGCCCATTATGCTAATGTACCCACCATGACCTAAGCTATCCTATACATGCTACCTTCTCAAGCGGAGTCTGGTATAGTTAACTACCGAGAGAGTGAGCTACGGCATCTTCCTTTTCATAGTATTATTCGGCCGCGATGCACATCACTATGTTAGCTCCAGCGTATTACTAACCATAACCGCAGCATTGACCAGCTGCTCAATGCTAACTAGCTTGACGCTTAGAGAGGTGGTGCATCGCAGAATAATGGTTCAGTCCATCCATGAGCTCATTCTTACTGTGCATGTAGAGGGCGACACCTAAGTGCACACTATTTCACTGTACCAGTAGTCCAGTCATCAGTATATCTAGCAGTTGCTTCACTACGGCTACATCGGGTTCCTTCAAATATTGTTGCCCAAGATTTAAGGCTGTCACGTTTAACTGTTGAAGAAAACATAAACAGTTCGTACTGGGTAGTTATTCTCATGCCTGCGAAAGTGGTTGTTAGCTTGACCTCTAAATGAAACCCACACACGTTTGTTGTACCATTGAGAATGAGGTCTAATATGTCTCTATCCAGTTTGTGACAGATCACACTTAACTGTGGATAAATGCATGTGCATACGTGGTATTCGAACTGCCATTGGACACGGACGACGCCAATTTATGTATATATGTATACCGAATGAATTCGACGAGGATACTTATACCGCATTTGTACAGCTAACTTAGAGCAGGGAAACGGCCCTCAAGCAAACCTGAAATAACATTACCAGAACATGAAGAAGGTGAGTTTATGACAAACTCATATTGATTTCAGGTGTTGCGGATCGAAAGCAAATTTGATCGATGCGAACTCCGTGGACTAATCAAAAGGGCGGATGCTCAAGTGCAGGAGAAGTTACTATTGGCCGCGGAATAGAAGCATGATACGTACGCTTTCATTTGGTTTACTTATCCAAGCCAATAAGGCGACGTATGTGGTACGTTTGCTTGCGTGCTGCGTAACCTTGCATTTCAGAAGTAGATGCTGTTTGAGCTCCACGATGTGGATGCGCTTGACATGCATGTTGACAAGGTGCCTCCCTGTCTACCACCCACTACCCCGTCCAAACTAACTCCAGGAGACAGTTGGTCCTCGCTGTTGGGGACGGAGTGCACCATCCTCGTGACGGTACTGGGCTCTTAGAGTGGTTCCATCCTGTGTGGAACGGGCAACGGTCCAGCCACCGCCACCTGTATGTCTGGTGTGCATGATTTCCCAATTAGGCCGTAATGCTTCTGTTCTGCTTGTTGAAGAAGCGTGGGTCGGCTCTTTTGTTGAAACCTGGCTCCCATCCACATGCCTCTCGGTCATATTCCTTCGGGTATACACCGGATATGAGGTATGTGGGTGAAACTATGGGTGGTGAAGCGCAAGCCACCCATGATCCCTCTGTAGGCGAAGGCGTCTTGTGGGTGGCCACAGTGACAGGCAAATCCGAAACCGGATGCCGCCAACCATGTATGTATGTGTGCCCCATGCTGAGGCTGATGTTGCATTCTTGATGCTTCTTCACCGCAGTTGGGCTAAACCAACTTACACTTAAACTATGTCTTTTTAAGCTGGATAAATTTCATTCCGCTTTATTTGGTTTGTTCTGCCTCCCTGAATAATGTTTTATTAACTGGCTAAGTTGCTTACACTAATTGCGCTTATCTTCGGTAATTTTGTCGCGTTTGTAGCATTTTAAGTAACTTGTGAACATTTCTTACCTAACACGGATTTGTTGCTAACCAAATTCCTTCATATGGTAATTTAGCGAAAAGTTATGCCACCGTATCTGTATGCATTATTGGATTTAGTTTATTTCAGCTTGTCGTTTAAAGTGCATGGCTGTTGTTTGATATCCCTGGTGTGGTTGCGCTTGATGTGTAGGTTGACAAGGTGCCTACCTGTCTATTACCCACTACATCGTTCATACTGGCTCCAGGAGACAATTGGTCGTTGCTGGAGGGGACGGGGTGCACGGTTCTTGTGGCCGTGCTAGGCTCAAAGAGCGGTTCCATGCACTCAGTGTGGAGCGGACTACGGTCCAGCCACCGCTTTGTGTGCGCTTGATTCCCCAAATACAGCGTGCTTGTGTTTGCCTATGAAGGAGTGTGGGCCGGCTCCGTTGATGAAACGTGGTTCCCATCCGCACGCCTCCCGGTCTTATTCCTTCGGGTATATACCGGATATTGGGTATGTGGGTGAAACTATGGGTGGTGCAGCGCAAGCCAACCATGATCCCTCTGTAGGCAAAGGCGTCTTGTGGGTGGCCACAATGACAGGCAAATCCGAAGCCGGATGCTGCTAACCATATATATATATATATATATATTATATATATATACGTTGTGTGTCCATCCGTCTTAGTAAGCTACGTTTGTAGATGTGGAAGTGTAAATATATTTATATAGGTCTACATATGTATTTGTATATTCTACGCTATATATATATATTCAATTGTCGCAAACATATGCATATCTGTATATATGGATACGGTTATATTTTGGGGATATAAAGATACATACATGCGTACGTGCAAAGAATGAGGGTACATGAAATGGCATATCAACTTGAACGCTAGCATATATTTACATATACATGTATATCACTATATATGCATATTACATAACCGGGGTTAAACGCGCGCGTTTCTGTGGACAGTTTATGTATGTAACTTAGCTTATGAAGGCGTCGCGAGTTAATGTTACTTGCGTACCAACTACGAGGAAGCTCATCTTGCGAGCACAGCGTTGGTACTTGTAAATAATCCCATTCACTAAGAAGCATAACAAGTGACATTAAGTGTGTAGTGACGGCGTAACGCATGTGGAATCCGGGATATGTGTGTGGTTCGGTCTGAAAGGGAGTACATATATATATGTATATATATATATATATATGTATATGCGTATGTATATGTACGAGTCCTGCAGCGAAGGCAAGCGGAACCGGCGCGGCGTTGGGATCAAAGAATGGTTTCATGTGCTCAGTGTGGAGAGGACTACGGTCCAGACACCGCCTTGTGTGCGTTTGATTCCCCAAATGCAGCGTGTTTGCATTTGCTGTGAAGGAGTGTGGGCCGGCTCCGTTGATGGAACGTCGCTCCCATTCACAAGCCTAGTTGTATTTTTCCATCGGGTTTACACTGGAATAGTGGCTGTGGGTGGAGCTGTGGGTTGTGCAGCGCAAGCCATCCATTGTCCCTCTGTAGGCGCATGCGTCCTGTGCCATGCCACGTTGACAGGCAAATCGGAAACCGGATGCCGCCAACCATATATACGTATACATATATATGTATATGTATACTAATATTTATATATGTTTGTCCAGTTCATATGCTACGTATGTGGATGTGGATAAATAAATCTGAATATATATATGTATGTATATAGCCATATTGATACAAATGTAGATATATAGATTAGTAATATATATCTATATATGGGAATAAATATACGTACAGTTGATGAGGACTTGCATACATAAATGTATACTTGTACATAAGCATAGCTTTACTTAGGTGTGTTGCGGGGTGACTAGCCACCGTGCACATGCGCCTACAGAGTGACCATGGGTGGGTTCTGCTGCACTACCCACAGTTCTATCCCCACACCCCATATCCAGTGTAAACCCGAAGGAATAAGACCACAAGCATGTGCATGCGATCCACGTTTCCTCAAAGTAGCCGGGGCATACTCTTTCACAGGGAAACGCAAAAACACCGTATTGTTAGAATCAAGCGCACACAAGGCGGTGGCTGGATGGTATTGCGCTGCACACTGAGTGCATGGAATTGGTAATGCAACCTCACACGGCTACAAGTACCGTGCACCCTGTCAAGTCCAGCAACGCGCCACTGCCTCACGGAGGTTGTGTGGACAAGGTAGTGGGTAATAAACTAGTGGACACCTTGTCAACGTTGAAATGAAGCCCAGCGACTTAGGTGATATCAAGTTCCCGGTAATCATTGGAACGCATACCATGAAATGAAATGATTTCAATAATGCATATAGATAGGTGGCATAACTGTTCTGTAACTTAGCGTATGATGCCAGTGGTTAGGAAGGATATCGTGGTAATAAATAAATGTATATAATATAGTGAAAGATGATACGAAGGCTACAAAGTTACGTAGGAAATGCGCATTTACCCACCCCATGATGTCCTAGTGCTGGAGTCGGGATGATGTCTATCTACGCACCCACGCCGCTTTATGCACTACGCATAACCGGCTGGAGATATGTTATCCTCTCATGTTAAGTAACACTGCGATGGTACTGGAATATGGATGTAATGGAAGAAGGACAGTGGTACTGCACTACTTTAGTAGATGTCACATAGAACTGGAAGGAAGGAGTACCCTTATGGTAGGTTATTGATACTTTGACAGTCCACTGAGCCATATATGTAAGTCGGCTGAAGTATGATCCTGAGCATTAGGTAGGGGCATGTAGTGTGATATGGAAGGTAATGCCACCGGTGGCGTTACCAGATGCAATGCCCCGGGAATGGCATGTTAAAAGGACCAGTGCTATCTGATAGTGATTGTGTGCACAAGATGTCAATAACCTCTGTTATTGCGTATCACCCCGCCAACGACTGCGGCTCTGACAGATAAGTTATGATAGCAAAGCAAAGGTGCCGGCGACTATGTGTCCCTGAATAATCACACGGCCGCTGCTGTAGGTGGGTTAGAGGCTCCGGCATGGAGAAGTGTGCAAGTGGGCAAGAATCACGCCTGTGATTTTGGCTAGGCCGTTTCCTAAGATTTGCAACCACAGGTAAGAAGTGTACGCTGTGGGATAGCGCGCTCGCTGTTAATTATGGAACTTGACGATGCGGCACACCAAATGGGAGGACACCGTATGCCTATTCACGGAATACTTTACAAAGACGTATACTAGTATTTCTATTACCATTCATCATGATTCATTTCGATGAAACAAGCAACCTCCCCATCAGTTGCGAAGTCAGCAGTGCATTGGACTGCATTACCCCGTCCTTGTGATTATAATTGCTGTTTCCGACTGGAGGCTTCAATCATGAATATCACTGGACATATTATACAGGGAGATGAGTACGCCGAACTTAGTCGGTTGAAGTAAACTTTTGTATGCCAAGGTGTTACGGTGATAAACGGTAACGGTGATTGATGTAACGTAAACGCGCCACAGGTAGGTATGCGGTGTTCACAATACGTTACTAACCTTTGTTATGGCATGTAGTTTCGTATACTTCGATGTATCCACTGTGGCACTAAGGGAAGTAGACACACTGCAGACATTTGATGTTTAAACCATTCACAAATATTCCCGACCTCGTGGGTGAGCCGCTTTATGGCTCGTTACCCAGGATTTGAGAACACTGAGAAATGGTTTGTGGATCTTTGAAACACGTAGGGGAAAATGACTGTGAAACTGCCTCAGCAGGTACCTGTAATGTAAAGACACATTAGGTGTAACGGCACATTGATGTCGATGATTGGCAACAATGCACACCTGCTGACATTGCTGAGACGGCGAAGTACATAGACAATGCAGGCATATGGATACCAAGACATGCTATATAAGCAGAAGGTGACATCACGGATAACAGGGGGCACGTCGGAGGTATATAAACTTGATGAGGTATGAAATCTTCCTTAAGGGGTGCGTAGCATTGACTTACCTGGATGGTGTAAGGTAAGTGATGTGATGAACTTAACGGAAACTACTGCTAACGGCAGACAGATGCAATTAAATCGCGGCTGTGAGCCCGAGATGCTATGTAACCCTACATGTGAGGGTGAGGTGGCTCCGCCGCCACAGGTAAGAAAGTTATGGAAACCGATGGCAGTTTTGCATTGACCTTTCCTGATGTCCTCATCCTTAGACGATATTCGTACGACTTCCTTCGTCGATGTTGGATCATCCTGTTCGCAAGTTTCTTCATGTTTTCCAGACACCTGATGTAACTCCGGAGGTACGGTAACGATGCCTGGCCACGACACTGCTTATGCGGGTTAACCGCTGCTTCCTGTAACAGGAATGACGAGTCCGCCTCAGTGTCGCTCAGTGCCCTCCTAAGAAGGAAGAACTCATGTCTGGCTTTATTGGCAGCGTGGGGGCACAGTATCCAAGGATGAAAATTATCCCCTACGATGACACCTGCAGCGCGGGCTTCGGCAGTACATCACAATGATATACATCCCCCAGGAGACTAATCTGCTAGTGCCTTACCACAAATAGGCAAGGGTTTACCTTGATTGGCAT
The DNA here is from genome assembly GCA_944474145.2 of Dicrocoelium dendriticum. Classification (NCBI taxonomy): domain Eukaryota; kingdom Metazoa; phylum Platyhelminthes; class Trematoda; order Plagiorchiida; family Dicrocoeliidae; genus Dicrocoelium; species Dicrocoelium dendriticum. The sequence goes on from OX104062.1 coordinate 4,434,942, forward strand.
TTCGTAGGTGCTTTATCAACATACGACATAGACTTTGAACTATGGAATGTGTGCTTTCTATCAGTATATACTACATTAGACAGCGTTGCCGATGACCTCACGCAACTCCCTATGGACACAACGCCAGTGACTAGCAGCTGCAAGCAACCGTGCTCCCCAGCTCTCCCCGTCGTCTCCCATGGATTCCATAGCAGCGAAACAAAAGGGGTATACATGGACGTCCCGATATGACTAAATTATACTCCTTGCCAGTACCAGAAGTACCACGTAACGAGAGGGCGCGACAGCATACAACAGGACCTACAATTCCTAATTTTGGACCAAAGTCCATTGTCAACGAAGCACAGTCTCATCTTCGGAACTACCTACTCAACACCGGGAACCCAATTAAGGTGGTTCAAATTCCAAACAAACCCCGTCAGCCTACTCTCCTTGTCAAAGCAATAACCACGCAACTATAACTGGTGACTATAACACCTTTGCTGCTTGTTTATCAACCGTTACCGGTGACTGTTGCCCCGACCAGATCTATGCACCCATTCCGAAAACCATATGTACTGGAACAAACAAAGTACACTGCTAAAACTGCAAGTGGTCAACATCAGTTCAAAACATAGGTATATACGGCGCCCAGCCAAGGACTGCAGTGTGCTCCTAATGACAACAGGACATCCAACATCAATACCGCAGCTCCTTTTACCTCTACTGACCGCTCTCACACATCAGGACTTCTGGAGAATGTCCGTTAGGGGAGAAGTGCGAAAAAAACTGTTGCCGCTGTTGTACTGATCGAATACAACCGGGCATGAACCATGACCCCCAGTTCTCCAAGAGCTTCCGCCGGCGCCGTATCACCTACAGAGATTCACGTATGCTTTGCAGCCAAATCAAAACGGTTACTTCCAGCGCTACGCGTAAATCTTTTGGACCTGAAACGGACAACTGACTGTCAGCGGCCGGCTGCCTGTATTGTAACAATCAGCCGCCCCGACACATGTCCGCTGGACTTAGCTTACCTATGCGAAGCACTTTAGGAATACATTACTTATACCATCCTGTATTCCCGCATTGCGATTTTTCGTCCATCTACACTAGGTCCATCCTAGGGACCTCAGTACCCCCTGAACGTCTTGTCGCCACCAACACAACTCTGCACAGGAGCTGTCAATGATATGCTGCATGACGCGCATAAGTTCAGCAAAAGTACTGCAACCACTACCATAAACTCCCTAAGCTCCAGTCTAATACTTTCCGCGTTAGTTAATTCGCCGCTACACCCGTTACCTTACCAGCGGTTTATTTTGCAATTGTCTACCAAGTACTTAACGGTCAATTTGTGGGCTCACGATAACTTATGCGGTCAGGCACCGCAGTGCATCCCCCAGATTTTTGTTAGGTAATAACAGCAACATGTGTATTACCAGCAAGTGAAACATCCGCCGCACCTAAGACCTTTTCCTCCAGACATCCAACGTACGACCTAAGCAGGAGACTCACCAGTGAATGCAAACATGCTATCAACCCTATCAGAGTCTTGGAATGCGTCAGTGAAAAGGCAGTAAGCAACGCAGGCCCAGCGGATATATGCCCCTATGGGCTGCACAGTCACTCAACTCCACGTTCCATTGCTTTCGTACAATATATCCCTTAGCACTACAACAAATGGTGTAGGGAACAAAAAGAAATATAGTTGCGTGCCTGGGGAGAAATATTTGAAGTTTGGACGATAACGGACCTAACCACCGCGCGTATGTTCCCCGTGCTGCTACCCGTATAGGGGAAAGCAAGGACATAGAACAGTAGTGGCCCTAAAATGAGCCGTTCGGTCATTCAAAAAGACACTGACGTTACCCAGTAACGAACAATAGCAAACGGACGCGTTACCGCGACTTATTATCCCGAGGAGGCGGCAAACGGTAGCACTTCATCTACAAGGTGGCAATGTGGACAGTGGCACAAACGGCTGCGACGCTTGCACGTACATGTACGTGCCTTATTTATGCATGGGAAAGCCATAAGCGCACAACTACTTATCAGCGTTCCTGATGAATCCGGTGATGCACGTCATGCGATCGCATGCCATGAAAGCGCAGGGTCCACACGTGGGGATACGCGCTGTGTTATGATGTTGTTGGTAGGCAATAGCAGGGGCATGCAACCGCGGCTGTGAAAGATAAGTCATCATAGCGGATCAATGTCACCTCTGGATACCGTGGCATCACGCATCACAGTGCGGATGTCATACGTGTGCCGTCGCTCAGTGGCGCTGCAATGTGGGTTGGCAGTGGGAGACCAATCTCACTTTCTCTGTGAAACGGAATTAAACACCGAAATCAAAGCTTACCGGATGCGTAGGTGAAAAGCAAGCATGCAATGTCGGAGGCGATATATGGTAGGTGCCTCAGTGGAGGTGCGACGTGGGATGGCTGAGGGCGGCGGATTGCACCTGTTCTGTTAAACGGAAGTTTCATGTAAAGCAATGCTTAATTGCGCATACGTGTGAATGATGGTTTACACGGCGGCGGCAATACGGGGGAGGTGGCTCAGTGGTGGTGCGACGTGTCAACGCGGATAGCGGCGCAGTTCCCTATCGCTGTTAAATAAATGTGATGGTGGAAAGACTTACATACCTGTGACTAAGTCCCTATGATGCATAACATGATCAAGGCGATGCGTCGGAGATGGCTAAGTGGCGGTGCTAAGTGACAAGGCAATTGGCGCCGCATATCACTTTCCCTGTTAAACAATATTCATCATGGATAACAACCACTACCTTTGAGGAAGTATCAATGAAGGTTCACATGGTGGAAGCGATGCGTCGGAGATGGCTAAGTGGCGGTGCTAAGTGACAAGGCAATTGGCGCCGCATATCACTTTCCCTGTTAAACAATATTCATCATGGATAACAACCACTACCTGTGAGGACGTAGCCATGAAGGTTCGCAAGGCGGAGTAGATGCGTAGGAGGTGCATCGGTGGTGGTGCTAAGTGGCAAGCTAATGGGCGGCGCATATAACTTACCCTGTTAAACAACCTTCATCCTGGATAAAAACCGTTACCCATGAAAACGTATGAATGAAGGTTCACAAAGCGGTGGCGATGCGTCGAAGGTGGCTCAGTGGCGGGGCAAAGTTGTGAGGAAGTGAGCGGCGGTTCTCACTTTACCTTTTAAAGGAAATGCAGCATGAAAACTATTCATTACATGTGATTAGGCACGCCTGAAGCTTCAAATGGGGGATCCGATGCGTCGGAGGTACCTCTGTGGCGGTGGTATGTTGTAACCCGAGTCTCCGCGCACATCAAAGCGTGTCCGCAACCGAGGACATTGAGCAACCGGAACCGCACCTGTGACCAGTTATGCAGGGTCAATGATACGGTGGAGGCCATAGTCCGCCGCGGTTGAGCGGCGGTGTTACGTCCAAAGGCTATGTGTGCCGCACATAACAGACGCTGTAAAAGGGAAGCACTGTTTCAAATGACAATTTGAAGCTTCCAAACATGGCAAGAACACATGACATGGAAGAAGCATCACCTGACAGAAGGCTCCCTGGCTTGATACAGGATCACGGAAATTACGCACTAATGTCACCGTGCACCTGAAAGAACGGTCAAAACGTAGAAGCGACGTTACCTAAGGATACTTATCATGCAATCATCAAAGGACATGCGACGTACATTGGAACACGTTCACTGGCAGGGAGATTCCCTGTGGAAAGGACAACGGCATGATGGGGGCTAAATCAAGCTTCATAAGGGGGATATTGTAAACTTACCGTCGCACAATATTTCCGCCGTTCTGCGGATCTTGCCGCACCTTATTCACTTCTGATTCCAACGTATGCATATCAACGGGAAACTTCAAAACCGTCTGTTATAACCGAAATGGACGCAATGAAAGGGCACGAAAATTAGGCATACCTGCAGCGCGTGCCATGCTAGCCCTTCATTTTCGGTCCACGGACACTACGAGGAGCAAGAGAAGCCAATGACTCCTTTGTCACCGGCATAGCACACGCAGGACGCATGATATAATTGGGGATTGCATCGCGCATAACCTATTGCACCGCGTCCCCGCGAACTTCTACGTCCTCCTCCTGCTGACATACTCCGCAGAGGTCCTCTAAAACCAATCCCTCGGTATGGTGTTTCCATTTCACGGGAACCCTGTAGCCGGAAGATGTCCGGGTGTGAAGCTTACGGAATTCTTTCCCCCTTAGCGCACTCTTACTTGGGCTTACCTCCAGCACCCGGCACTTCAGTGGCGATTTATACTTTCTGGATCAGTTGCCGATGTTGACGGAACAGGCGTTGCCGTGGCAATTACAGGGCAGACGTCATTCACCTACGTTACTTGCACCGGGGCCGGCACATCGCTTTCCGACGTTCTGGCAACGGCGAACGCTGCGCCACCATGTGACGTTCCAGGCGTAGGCAAGCCGCGTACCCTCCGTAAGTTTGCCTCCTTATCTGACAGAAGGGGAACAGGGCACTTCGACGTTCGACTTTACAACTGAAAGGTCGCCTCCTTGGACATCACCAAAGCCACCATTTTCACAAAGCTCAACGCAGCGAAGAAGTTTTCCGATCCGTAGCAGCACAATTGCGTGCAGATGTCCACGAAAACATCCTGCGTCTTGCAAAGTTTCAGCGTGCGGCTTACAACCGCATCGCTGTTCCCTACCTGGCGGTCTCTAATCTGCACATTGCCACCCGACGCAACACAGTCTGAGGAGGCTGCGGGAGGTTGCGGGGGTGCGATCCACCTACCTCCATGTAGTATGTCCTCCGCGGAGTGTCCGTGAGGTGCCGTCACATAACAAAAGTGAGCACATTGGAGCCGCCACTGCCGACTGAACTTGCAACCATATGCACTGCCGCGTGTGAAGTATACCCGATGCACTTTCGAACGAGGGCAGGTAAATAACCAACAAGGCCCAGCAGACCTACAACCAAGAACTGTAGATGCACGGAAATGGGCTACGAAGGCACTGCCTGGGAAATCGCTCAGCTGCGCGAAAACACAAGCCACCGAGGACACCTCCGATGGAACGAAAAGTACGCTCATTCACCGCCTGGCTATTATTCTGTTTAATTCGTGCGCAATACTGTTTACCCTATCAATCAAGCAGGTAAACAGAGTGAATAACCAGGAACTCTCCGACAAATACTCCTTAAGATGCTTGTTCTCGTTCTCAACCCCGCAAAGTCTGAAAAGACTAGACCGGTGAGGGAGTTGGAGGCAGAGGATAAAGCCTCAACCTCAATTACTCCAGCTCACTTGGCGAAGAAACGCGTCATGCCATCTGCCAAACCGGTCGAAACTGAGGTCGCGTCGAAGACGCGTGGAGTGAATACGCCTTGTAGAGGTGATTCTTTTACTGATAGTAGCGTTATCTTTCGTAACTTTGCTGAATCCGCGGCAGCTCTTCCAAAGGAGCGCATGCTGGATGACCTCCAGTGGTTCAAGCTCTGCGTCAACAAGATGCTTTCACCTGGTTTCCCCGGTGTCACTATCAGGAAATTAACCAGATTGGGGAACGTCCCTGTTGACACGCCAAATCCGTGACCCCGACTACTTCGTGTAGTCCTCTCAACCCCGGAGGAACGCAAAGCGTTAATGCGCTTTGCATTCAAAATCAAAAGTAGTAATGTCAGCGTTCAGCCGGACCTTCCACTGGCAGATCGACTGAAGTTAAAGGAAGCCATCAAAAGCCTCAAAAGCAGGCGGGCGGCTGGTGAGCAAGGCCTTCGTCTTGTGGGTCTTCAGGTGGTCAGCCGGAAGTCAAATTCTGCCCTACCAGAACCTCTTCTGGTAGCGTACGACCCAGGGCTGGTCGTGCCGAGTTCCTTCGGGTAGTGCTTAGTAATGTGCGTAGCCTAAGGAACAAGGTACACGAGGTGGGTCTACTTGTAGACAAATCTCGTCCCGACATACTTGCTATCACCGAAACGTGGCTGTCCCCGGATCTCACAGACGGTGTAGTATGTTTGCCTGGCTACGCACTGCTTAGATGCGATCGCTCCATTGGCCGCCAAGGTGGAGGCGTCGCTCTTTATGTGAGTTGTAAACTCGATGTGTTGAGGACTTGGGTGTTCCAGTCGCCGGATCAAACTGTTGAAGCCCTCTCGGCTATTGTGTGCACTTCCTCTGCTCAGTTTACAGTTGTAGTGGTATATCAAAGTCCTGGTAGTATCTCCAGGGAGGTTATTGAATTTATTCGTACTCAGGCTGCCAATAGATGTCTAATACTGGGTGACTTCAACCTCCCTGAAGTCTGCTGGGCTGATCTATCTTGCAGTTTGGCGGTGGGCACTTTCGGTTCGGATCTCCTTGAGCTAACATTGCAACTGCCTTTGCATCAGTTCGTGGACCTCCCGACTAGATATATGCGCAACCAAATTCCGTCTACCTTGGATCTCATTTTTGCGAAGTCACACGATTTCGTAAGTGATATTGCCTACGACTGTCCTCTAGGAGCCAGTGACCATGTCTGCATATCCTTTCGATGTGCTCTAACCAAGTGTCATCAAGCTACCGCTGAGGCATGTCCAAATATTTGGCGGGCAGACTTTAACGCAATACGAGCCAAAGCTTCAGTTTTGCGTTGTGCGATCACCGTGGCTGACACCGTTGAGACAGCCTGGGAGAAATTTAAAGCGTTCCTCACTGAGATCTCTGCTCCCCACATCCCATTCACTAAGAGAAGGGTGACACGGGCGCAGCCTCCATGGATAGATCATACAGGTAAATACCTGCTCAGGAAGCGCTCTAAGTGCTGGCGAACTTACCAAGCGGCTTCATCAACCAGCACCTACGAAAGCTATCGAGCGGTTAGAAATGAATGTAAGCATCATCTTAGAACTCTTCGTCTTCAGTACGAGGAGGATTTGGCTAACGCAGCCGTAAAAACCCAAAGAAGTTCTTTGCTTACGTAAAGAGACGTAGCGGTACAAACTCGTCTATACCGGCTTTACTACGAGCGGACGGGACCCATGGGCATACCGACTACAATAATGCCTGTATACTTAGCGAACAGTATACTGGTGTCTTTTCTCATGAGGCCTCTCTACCTCAAGTTGATCTGGTCACTAAAGTTCCGGAGGATTCTTGCCTAACTAAAATAAGCATAACGGAGACACAAGTCTTCAGGCTATTGCAAGGGCTAAATCCTTCCAAAGCTTCTGGCCCTGATTCAATTCATCCGAAGCTGATGCATGAATTGGCCGCTGAGCTAAGTGGCCCTCTGACATGCATGTTTACAATATCACTCGACAGCTGTGCCTTACCTTCGGAATGGAAGAAGGCAATCGTCTGTCCGATTTTTAAGGGCGGGGACAGAGTTCTGCCCGCGAACTATCGGTCTGTCAGCTTAACAAGCGTAGTTGTTAAGTTGTTTGAAAAATTGGTCAGGGATTCGGTGGAGAATCACCTGATTAAGTTTAACCTTCTCAGTGCGGCCCAGCACGGATTCCGTAAGGGATTTTCATGTCTGACAAATTTGCTTGTAGCTCGTGAAAGCTGGGCTGAGGCAGTAGACAACGGTCACGCCATCGACGTGCTTTTCGTTGACTTCTCAAAAGCCTTTGATACTGTCCCACATCAACGACTCTCATTGAAGTTGAGATCGTATGGGATATCTGGAGCCGCCCTTAAATGGGTTTCTGCTTTCCTAGAGGGCAGAGAACAGTGTGTACGCGTGGGGCCTAACCTTTCGCTTAGACAAGCTGTTCTTAGTGGCGTTCCGCAGGGCTCGGTTCTAGGGCCGTTGCTTTTCGCAATTTATGTCAATAACCTACTCGAGGAGCTTGGAGTACCGTCGCTATTGTTTGCTGATGACCTCAAGCTCTGGAATATTGTGGATATTCCTGGTGGCTCTGAGGCACTTCAGTGTGCTTTGGATAGGCTCTGGGATTGGTCAACCTTATGGTTGATGCCCATAAATCAGGCGAAATGTTCTGTCCTCCGCATTGGAGGTGCTATTCCCCCCACGCGCTATGTAGTTGGTGGAAGTGAACTCCCTGTTGTCATTCAGCAGGTTGATCTAGGTATCACCCATACCTCCTTGCTTCACTCTGGGGAAAATTGGAGGAAGGCTGTTTGTAGAGGTTTCCGTATGATGTGGTTTATTCGCCGCTACTTCGGTGTCCTAACGGCCAATATCTTTGTGAAGCTGTTCTCAGCTTTCGTGCGACCTCACTTAGAGTACTGTATCCAGGCTTGTCCACCTTGTCTTGTAATGGACAAAATGGAACTGGAGAGGGTTTTGCGAGTGGGTACAAGGTTAGTGCAGAGATTACGGGGGCAAACGTATCCCGAACGTTTGCTTAGCTTGGGTATGTACTCAATGCACTACCGCAGAATTAGAGGAGACTTGATTCGCACTTACCGTATCTTAACGGGTAAGATTGGTCCAGATTTATCCTGGCTATTTAGTCCCGCCAAGCTGCCTAGTCTCCGAGGTCACCCGTTGAAGCTGCACAAACAGCGTTCTGACCGGGTAAGGACGGAAACTCGCTTGTCGCGTCGAGTTATTGAAAGTTGGAACACGCTTCCAGCGCACGTGGTTAGGGAGTCTACGGTAGAGGGTTTCGAGCGTCAATTAGATGCTCTAGGGTGGCAGTACCAAACCTTCCCCTTGTCCTAACCGACTTGTATCTTCATCTTTCCCTTCGTTCATTTTTAATCTCCTTCTCACCTTGGTATTATCATTATTTAGCTGACATTCTTTTTTTTTCTTAACTTACCCTTCACTCTTTTACTTCACATAAACCGGCCCGGCAGGGACTGCTGGGCAGGAAAATGTGGGCAGTAATTGGTTGGACAGGGTGTGATGCGGTCTTTGTTTTAGGCTTTTCAACATCTCAAGCAGACCTGTCAATTCCAGATCCAACGATACGCAAAAGAAGGAACATTCACGGGATTATCCTATCGTTCCGGTCCCAACTGAACTTGAACTTGTGGTGTGGCCTCCAAAAACCACTGCATCCCTTAGTCTGTGAGCCGCCCAATTTTCTGCGTGTGGAACCCATGTTGCGCATAAATAACGATAGCATTCAGGATTCGCACCCCGCACCGCGTTCAATACTCATTCAAATACCAACGCATTGCGAGTATATACTAGGTTACGAACCCCCCGAGTAATTGCATTCGACGAGCATCAGAGATCCCACGTATGCACCCGCAACGTCTAACCATGTCCACTTTCACTTGGTACCGGCAAAAGCCTCCTTCGCGTTGGGATAAGAACGTTGAAACGCCAACAATTGAGCAGTACATTTATTTACCATTACAGTGCGACAACGTATGCTGGTTGGCAACATCTCCAGCCTTGCCTCCACCGCTTTCCCACAGCTATAGGATTTCTCGTCAGGTAATAAGACGTAGAAGACGAAAATCCCTAAACCTGTTACGTCCACGAACATGCAATGCCACAAAACGTAGCCACCATAATTGAGTTGGTGCGCCGCATCGCTAATACCACCTCTCTATAACGCTTCACAATGGCACGAACTACAGATGGAGAGAAGAATATCAACCGAGGCTGACTACCCTCAGACACCAATCGGCAGACACCGTGCCCTTTCCACATCTTTGCCACATCGGATACTTCACATGAGGTTGCATTTCGATGACGAATGCGCAAATTGCTGAGGTCCACACGGGTTACACCTTTGCTATACTCCTGATAGATAAAGCGCCGCAAATCAGGCGTGCTATGAAAACTGCCCAGCAAATGCGGAACCACCTTCTGCTGCCTCGGCGACAGCCGACGGTTGCGTGCTTACAGCCAGGGGTTACCCAAGTGAAAAGTATGACTATGCAACATGAAGTAACTTTGCACAAAAGTTTCCATCCTTCAAAACCACGCAGAACTGCGCCTCACAATTGTAGGCGTCGTTCCTGCATACGTTAGTCGCTGTGTTGCATAAATATTAATTTGTCGTTTGCCACGGAATCCTGAACGTTCACAGTGTACGCAACGGTACAGGATGTAACCGTAGCGATCTATTATTGTGTTGCCAAAACCCGCTGTAGCGTCTACCTCATTTTACATACATGCTTTCAGCTCAGAAGCAGAGAATGATCATAAGTACGACCAGGGACTAGTATTGTGTTCTCGTCCTTGGGGGTTAGAGGAATTCTCATGATCAGCAACAAGCGCTATATTATTGGATAATGGATTAAATGTACTTTCTTAGCTGTGTAGATGCACTGCGTTTTCCTAATTCGCTTTACTCGCGTGCACTTTTACCATTAAGTGTATAACATGCAACAACAGAATGAGGATTTGTGTTAATTGTTACCCAACCTATTTTCGCATCAACACACCTGTGGCAACTGTTTGCTTATTACAATAACACCAATGAGCCAAGAAGCCACAGGACCGTGCGCTCGATTTTATGTGATTTATTAATCAGTATGCTACCTTACAACTAACGTCACCAAACCTAAACGCCGTCCCTGGAATGCTTAATTTTCCTATTGCTAACTTTTCAATTATGCGGGCGTATGCAACCACATGTAGTACGAAAAATTCCAAAAAGATGGCCAGCGCAACGTACGGGGTTGACCAGTAAATTGGCCAGTCCAGGTCAGGGGACTCTGCACCTAGTGGCTACCTTTCTTGGCAGTACTACGCACGTTGCAAAGTGTATTCCGTGCAGTTAAACAGAGCAGTATAAATGGATATGGGTTCTCCATGCTGCGCGTTACAGTTGTTTGTTCTTGCCATCGGTATAGGTAGAACTCAGATAGTTGATAAGGGCTCTTATTCCAAACGAGAATAAAGTGCAATGCGGTTGCCCGTTCCTGAGAAATATGGGTCAAACACGATCACTTGTACAGCGATAGGAGCAAGTCTTCTGAAATTAAAAGCAAAGGGGTTCCTAAAGCCCGTATGTACGCATAACGAAATCAGCAACTGAAGCTAAATTGCACTTGTCGGTACGGCATGTTAATAGTAATACGTTTATTATAAAAGCTCATGTAAAGGATTTTTGGACCATCCATATGTGAAATTCTGTTTGAAATTGTTGAGCTCCAACAACAACAGCCGCACCAAGTTAGCGTATGACACCATGCTAACATCTTTTGGACCGCCGTTAATAAACCACTTTCATAGGTAACGTGCTTGTTCTATTCTCACCGACTATTTGGTTCAACAGCGTCTATAACTCGCCAACAGCACCTGTCAATCAGGAATGCCCATGGATGTACTTCAAAGGCTGAGACATTTAGACGACAACGTTCGCAAAGTACTAATGAAAACTATACGTAACTGAAGGTTGTCAACAGCGACAATCGACTCTGAGGACTAATACAAGACTTAGGTGCGGTAAAATGTCGTTACCAGAAGTAGCTCAATGGACAAAGGCTTATTCTTTTCCACAAATGCTACAATCAAAGTAATTAAAAAGTTATGATGGATAGAAGGAAGACACAAGGATGTGGATGAGTATAGCCTGTAGGAAGAGACAGGTACCTTCCTGGGTGAATTTAACACAGCACCGCGATATCCACTACGGGTGGTGCCATCCGACTTGATAAGTTGTCAAGTTAAATACTAAGACGGTGTACCTGTGAGTCTGTCGGAATAACCATTACGTGCCTATTGCTGAGGAAATTTACCAGGGAGTTTGATACCGCTTTGCCATTAGATAACTAAATATTGAAATGGATTATTCCCGAATGCTTCATGACACACCAAATCTGGCATAAATAGGAATTTACAGGATTTTGTTTCACAACAGGCACCTAACTTGGTGAGAAATGCGATAATTGCACCTTACCTACGTGTTAATGAAATGGCGGAAGCGCTTGACAGGAATAGAATGGTTAATGATGTAGTATTACCCTGGATTCAAGAGTATGCGTTGTAGAGGTCAGTAGTAATAGCGTAATATATGGAGTGGTGACAAAGTACCTAGACAGGATAGTGTCATTTTAGTGTACAGATCAAAAGTACATTGTAGTGTAGTGAACTGACGCTCCGGTTACAGTGCCAGTGTGCTTATGTGGGCGAGGACTTTATTCAGTGAGGAGGCACATCCGTCAGATCACACCGTTGTTTTTCGGAGATTTGTGGCTTTGTATAGGGAGAACGCTCACCAGGCGAATATCTACTACGTCCTAGAACAATGACATCGCGCTGTTTGTATGGTACTGTATAAATGGCACTGCATGTTACAGTCCGACTCGGCCATGACAGTTATATGGGCACCAAACTTTTGGGTTGGCAAGTCGAATGACTTGGTCAAGTTCCGCTGTTACTAGTCGATTTCGTCCAAAATTTAAGATGTCCAGAGGAGTTAATAAAGTACTGTGCAGACGAGTTAGGTTAACACGCTAATGGATTTTGGTCTCTGTTGTGATATGCAGTGTCTGGCTTGGGTGCAACGGAAAACCAGTAAGAGGCAACCTAACACACATACAGACAGGTATGGATTGTTAAGCACTATGATGTGACTGGAGACATGCAACTGCTTCAAGCTTAAGCTCCAGCAAGAAGTAATCAGAAACCTGTCACTGACGAGGGAGGCGGGATATAAGAGAACAAATCTCTGATATGCTTGCGGGACGTCAAACCGCACAATCGAATGGCAGCCACTTTGGTCGTATCGGAATCGGGCAGAGATCCAAGTGGCTTTCCGTTGGTCAGTAGTAATACTAGGTTGAAACAAAAACGGTGTAAAAGCAGAAGCTAACGACATTCAAAATCGAAGCATCTAACTGCAGAAACATAAGGCAGAAAGATTATCCGGTAAGTGGTACGGTGCTGAAAACTTTTAAAGATTGCATGTTCGTAGGTTGGCGTCAAATTTTTGTCTTTTAATTATGAAGGGATGATGCTTACTTCCTCACACGGGTCTTTGAAGAAGGTGCTGGATCAATGCCGATCTTTAAGTTTAAAACAGGCGATTTGCTATGTTGTGATGTCTTCGTTGGTCATGCTCGTATGCGGGCTGTTTGTTTTATCTCCTGAGCGACTGAGTCGTGCCTAGTGTAGGGGTCCGTTAACATTTAGCATTTCCACCGTATTGCAATAATACCAACATATTCCCTCAGCAATATGTTGAATTTCGCGGAACATATTAGAGAGCTTGCGCTCTCCCAGCTTGAGACCAATAAATTTAAGGTGGTTGGTGATGAATCGAATTCCGTTCCCAGGGAAAAAGGCACACTTACACCTCTACGAAGATTTCACAACAAAAGTGCAAGGTGCTCAATATCGCCCGAAGGAACCGGAAAATTTTCAAGGTGCGCGCCTGCGACCCCATCAGCTGTACACCGAAAACAATGCAAATGGCTTCGTAATTGTCAACGATGAACTTACGCTAGTGTTTTGCCTATTTCCATGCAAGGGCGGAAAATTAATGTAAAGATTGTTCTGAACCCGTTAGGGTGCAACCTCTAGCCGCTCTAGCTATATGCCTATTTATTTATTTATATCCGGTCAAAGCCAACCCTGTTATGGGCTTTAACACCTGCAAACTTGATTGCTTCATGGTTGCAGCAGCGTCACGGATCAGAATTCGGAATTAGCTAGTAACTATAATGTAAGAACAAAAGGGCGTCAAGCAGTAGGCGGCGGCACAAATAGATTAACGTGGCAAACGATGGTGAGCGATGTAGCATCACAAACCAAGTGAAAGGATGTGGAGTTGAAATATGAGTCACATAGGAGTTAGGTGGCTATCTACAGCTAAGCATAAGTACTAAGGTAAAACCAACGGAGACTGGAAGCCTCGGAAAACGCTTTCTAGACTTCAAAAGAGGTTGATAAGTATGTAAGGCGGGGAAAGCAGCGGGCATAAGGTGAATGGATGAGAATATTAGTAAGTAGGGTGGTTGTGCGTGATGCTCCATCTTAGTCCTAAAGGATGGCTGTTAAAACAAAATGGAAGTGGGCGACACTTTAAGTGGCTCATCAACGCCTAGCAATCATACGGGAGATGAACAAACAAAGCTAGTGAGCGGCAGGCAGCATCATTCGGAAGCTGGAATAAGGTCATAGTAAGTACTGCTGCCAAAATTGTCTCAAGCCTAAGTGGAAGGAACGGATTTGTTTGCAATTCAAGTTGTTGTGAACGTTACTGATACCCTATCCAAATGGGAGCCTGTAAGGCGCCGCAAACAAACAAGAGAGAAACAAGCGAAGCTAACGAATCCGGAGATGATAATAAGTAAGAATTTAATGTCAGAGGGACTTCGAGCAACAGATGAGCAATGAATATGTTGACAATCCACATGGATGTGAGCGCGGCAGGGGACCACGACGTTCACAATTCGGAAACTGATAAGAATGTATGGTCAAGATATTACCAATAGCAACATGGAAAGAGGAAGACTTTGGCAAGTCTGATAGTTGTGAGCTATGCGGCATCAAAATTCCAAGGATAGCCGGTTAACGTAAAATAGGAGTGAGCCACAGGCTAGGTGGTATTTCGAGGCCTATCAGTCCTACCAGATTTAACAAGCGGAGCAAGGGAGCGACAGGCATACACTTTTGGAACCCGTAATTTAACAATAGTAAGGCTACGGAGACCTCATGCAAGTAATTCAAATAAAACCATTGGAATGCTGAACACAGATTTATGGCCAAGATCAAAGCAGTGAGGCTGGAAATTCCAAGGTTGGTAGACAGAAAAGCATTAGACGTTTTCGCAGCCATTTGCTACAGGGATACTAAGCAGTAGAAGTGAGTAGTAGAGGTGGGGTAAGTAATGGAAGAACAATAGGATACTAAGCGCGGGTGTATGGCAGAGCTGAGTGGATTCAAGTGAGTTCAAGGTTAGTTAAACAAAGCGACTTGCAATTTCATCTACCAATTAGGGCCAAGTTAATAGGCAACGTGAGCTAGTAAATATAAAGTGAGCGTCCGACCCTGCAGAGCTACTGCGCTGCATCAGGCGTTTCATGTGTCGTTTTAGTGGGCCAGTAGAGGTGTGAGCTAACGCCCAATTGGCTAACCGTTTAAGATTGAATTCCAGAAGCGCTACATAAAAGAAACAGTAAACGGGGGTCATGTAATGTAACGATAATGTGCCGCGTTGCGCAATGTGCGCAAGTAGAGCTAGATTGCTACGGAGAGGAAGCTGAAGCACGAAAAGTGTTGGTTGGCTGGTAAAAATATACTGTTGTGGTGTTGCGTTACACAAGCTATTTCGGATTCATAGTTTGCTGTAGATTTAACGTGGCACCTGTAGTCTTTTGTATGACTGATTGTGGTCAGGCTTCCTGTTCCCACAACGGATTTTTAGGAGTGTTACGTGTTAGAAGCTTCGCTAGGATAGGAACGCTAATGAAACTAGGTAGGGCTAAGGGAAGTTAAGCAACAAATGCTAAGGCTCTTACTGTAAATGTTATCTGGTTTCATATGTACGCATACTTGTGTAGTAAAAGGCTACCTGGTATATCGCATTTGAATATTTGAAGAATGAAGGAGTATGGTCCGCTTCGCAGAGGATATCGATGATACATGGTCGTTTTAGTGAAAGCAAGGTTAACAGGTTCCGAGATTTGAGGGCTCTAACCAATACGGCGAAATTTATCTTTATGTGGCGTAACAAGGGGATCCTTGCACCTTTCCCGGTAATTTAGTGTGAAGGGGGCTAATAACGGTTCCGTGAAAGCTCGCCGGACCGTTTCTACTGCGATTCTGTCACCTTTCTTTGCATTGGAAAACACTATGGAACAGGATACTTACAGGGGACTGCACTAACCTTGTAAAGTGTAAACATAGACACTACCAAGGACATCGTTTTAAAGTTGCGTCCGAGTAAGTATCCAGCCCTTGCAGTGCTAGTGCCTACTTGTTCCCTAAAACTAAGTAAAGCTGGGTATCGTACTTCGAGGTCTCTTACTGCCGTGCGGTTGACTAGTGTTTTGCCGTTTAGTGTCAACATTAATATGGGTATGTAGCAACTGTGGCATATAACATTGTATTTCTTCGGCAAAAATCCAAGCATCTAGGTTTTGCTCTAGCTATCCAGTGCCGTGAGGTCACATTGGATACGAGATAAAAGGTTCGGTACGTCTGACATTTTAAAAGGCGAAGAAAACTTTGATGCTGTCACCGAACATCTTTGGCTTCCTGTGTTTAAGGATCGAAAAAAATATAGTTAACGTAGTCTCTATAAAGTATTGGGCCAAGGAGGCCGCCCTGAATTCTCCAATGCTCACAGGTGTTCGCTGCGATTCGTTAGTACTGAGTCATACAGTTTTTGTTCCAGTTGAGATGCACGATGAAGGACAGGAAAACAACTTGTCCGCGATCTCGTAGGAGGCTAGAATTGTCACGAGACGGGCAGGAGAAACACGGTCAAAGGCCTTCGGAATATTAAGTAATATGATTACTAGCGCATGTGCTAGATGTACGCCTTGTTCCGCAACTTTCAGGAAAGCATACTGACACGCCTGGCATGATCGCGTAGGAGGGAATCCTTGTTGGGATTTGTAGAGCAACTTACGTTTATGCCTGTAAAATTTAGCCTGGTAAGCTGTTTTACATTTTGCTAGTTAACAGCATTCGGCAACAGCTATTTTAGTACGTCATAGGGAAGCAAACTTGGCGTGTCCGGGAATGACAATTTCCCTAAAAGTGAGTAAGAATTCTGTCCAATGACAGTAAGAAACGGCGGAGTGCTGTCCATTTTTCAGCACCTTCTTAAGCATGAAGCTGCTTTCCGTTTTGAAGCTAAAATTTGCGTTCGCAATGGATGTTCCGAATACCAAATTTGCACAGATGCATGATCAAAACGGCTGACGGCGAAACTAATTGTGATATTCTGTTTACATGAGGTAGCCGGATTGGAAATGGGTTAGACTCAAACGAAACTGAAGAGCACAGAGGAAGCGTATGCGTTTAATTCAAAATTATTCCAAGTCCGAAAGCACGGTAAATCAATTATGTTGCGTTATGGTTCATATACAATCGCAACAGCGAATGGTCATGCATTGAATTTGTCAGAATATATAGGGACACCCGGAAGCTGATAAAGTTCAACGTAGAAAAAGGAACTATACTCATCACACGACACCAGAGCGCGTTTCCGGCAGACCAGGCTCACAAGTATCGTAGTCATCCTTCATCGAACGCAAACATGGTGCGGGTGCTTATGTTAACGCTGGTTTACGTAAGCGAATTGCAAGAGCATCGAAAACTGGTAACCAGCATGTGGACTTGCTACAACGGGTGTCCGGACCAATAAGCAAGTCCATTTTCAAACATATGCCGAATGCGTGCTTTTGTCTATATATCGAGTACGCTATACAAGCTTAGCAAACATGGCTGAAGCACAAACATATTTTACTGGACTAAACATGGAGCAACCAAATTCCTCATTGAAATGCACCCACTTACATTCAAACATAGGCTGTAACCATTGAGAACATTCAACGAGCAATATCGTCTAATACGAGACGATTTGATTAGGGCGTACTTGATTTCAACAATTCATAGCGTTTGCCACGCTTTACTGCAAATGGGCAGAAGTGCGCAGCCGTCTGGCTTACCGAAGAGATTTCTTGTCTATTCGTGTGTGTGTTTACCATGGAACGCTCTCCACAGAATTAGTTATTTCTGCACGATCGGGAGCCAGACCAAAGAATCAGTTGGATGACGCCTTCCGCCATTTCCATTTGCTTACTCGACACCACTCTTGCTCCTGCTCCCGGGAAATACCTCGGATTTATTATTTCGTCACTTACTGCTATGAAAACACTAATAGTGCAAGCAATTGGCATTACCAATGCGAAATTGATTATCACTTTCGATAACGTATTAGATTATCAAAGGTGGCATGTAAAGCCGTGTTTAATCCGTATACATTTATGGTTCATTATTGTAGAGAAAGTGAAGTTCGCGGTAAAATTCCGCCTTGACAAATGTGTTACTGCATTCAGCCGTGACGTAGGCATAACGTGTTTCCTAGCTATGCTTGTTGAAACCACCAGATACATGCATTCGAACTGGGTATAACCGACTATTAACTAGCAAACCGGGGTGCAAGACAGCTTCGACTATCCTACTTAGTGCTACTCCAACGCCAGACAAGCCTGCTGCGTTTGTTTCCGCTTCAGTGGATAGCTGCAGTTGATTTAGCGCTCAGGCGAGAACAACAGACTGAATCAACGGTTGTTAGCCTGCAGCTGGGTTGCTGAAACGCTGAATACTTCAAAAGCAAGTGATACCAGGGTACGCGACAGGCCTACCTGTTAACAGATTTGCGTAAGTATTCGTAAGTCGTAGCTAGCTTATCAGAACACTGCTCAAGGTCGAAGTGTAACTGTCGATTTTTCTAGGTGCGTGGATGTTACCTGCATTGCAGTCGGATAAATGTACTCTAATCCAGGAGCGTTGTGTTTACGCAAGGATAGTAGTTTTAGCACCTACCTGCAATGGGTGTAAGACTGAATAAAACAAATGGTACAGTTTCAGAAACTGGCATAAATTTAGGGCTTTGCAACATTAAGAAGGTAGGTCAATACTATGCTTTTTAGGCGTTAGCCGCCTCTTTTTTGTATGTATATGCCAACCAAACGCATAGAACTGCTGGATGCTGCGCTGCACTTTACTAAGTGCAACCGCACGATTGTAAGGAAGCTTCCAGTTTTATTAGAATCGTTAAGCTAACTCCTGCCAGTGTGGTGCTATATCCCATCGTGTCAATTGCACAGCTTAGCTGCGGTGAGCTACGTAGGCGTCCAATCCTCTGAACTGGTAAAGCTTTCGTAAGCGCGCCACCTTTGACGCTGTAAAGGCAAATACATACCTATTCAGTTGCTTATACATATTTAACTTTGCTGAGAAGCTGGTGAGCATATTGCTCTGGTGTCTTTACAACTAGTGACATGAAATATGTTTCGAATGTTATACTGTATCTCTGGCAGCACTGGACAGTTATCATTAACAACGTACGCAAACAAAAGTAGCAGTGCGTATTAGACGGCATTCCTTTGCAGTCTGCATTGGAATATGTTTCGTTGCGCATTTGCTTAAACCGCGTAAGCACATAATGTCTTCAACCAAAAGAACGGCGCACGTCTGGCACACAGAACGTGAGCTCTAGCATAGTGAACATAAAGTGCAAAATCTATGGCTAGTCTACTGTTGTGACCTCAGTGAAGACAACGCCGTTGTTGTAAAGTGCCATGTGAAATAACAGCTGTTGAAAATTTGCTTATAACTCTCCTCTCCCGATTACATTGATTTTCGGTTTGTGAAGGCGGACTGTTCTAGGTCGTTGCTATCAGGAAATTCAAGCAACTTTGACAACTGGCACGATCAAAGGCAAGTGCAGCAATGTGATAAATGAATTGCTCGTGGGGACGCCGAGCTGGGTTCGCCATAACATGCAATTACGACCAGCGCTGTGACAACCGGAAGCAGTAAAGCCTGCTGTGCTTTGGTTTAACTTGGTGATAGAGAGCTACAACCTTACATAAGAACCTGTGGTCAGTTGACGTCAGCCTGACAAAGAAAATGGACGTCAGACCTCGGGGACAGTTCCTCACGCACTTTAGTCGAGGCGACGAAACGACATGATGCGGATGCCGTCCAGGTGACTACAGGGCAATCCCAAGCTATCTTTCTTCACACTAGTTCTCAACGCAAGGGGGCAGATTTCCGAAAGACACTAAGGCTTTTCCAGTATTTCCACTTCTTTAGCAATAGGCTGTTATTAATGATTATCGCATCGATCATGAACTATCGTATTTATTTTGAGGCCAACACCCAACTAATAACCTTCCTGAGGAGCTGCTATGTGAAGGCAACTAAACATAACATATGACCATCGAATTCTAGAAGTTGAATGCCGTCGTTTGACCTATATACATGACAAGGATCTGCCGAATTAGTACATCTCCAGTTTGCTTACGGTTAATCTGTTATCCTGGACTTTTTCTCTACCTTTTTAATTTGTTTGGTTTTGTGGTTGTGCCTACTTGCTTAGGTGCGCGTTTCGGAATTGCAGAAAGTGAGAGATTTTAAAGTCGTCTAACCCTTTTTAAAAATGACGATAAATATCCTTGCCTCACCGATAACAACCCGCGTCAGTTTAGCTGCACATGAAACGAGGGTTATTGGACAACCATGGGATGATCTGCTGCATAATGAGCGATTGTGGGACCGATTACCGGCACTGAGGCGGTGGTTCAAATTTCGGAAACCGGTCGGGTCTACCTCAGTTAGAAAAGCATGTGAACCCAGTAGCTTGAGAAGCAATGCGACAAACACCTGCAGACTTAAGATATCCATTTGACAGCCATAAAAAAGTGCCGGCGAAAAAGCGTTTCCAGAACTCGATATTGGGCAAACTTTAGTGACATACACAAAAGAGTACTGTATATTACCGAATATAAACCCGTCCACATATAGGTCGAGAGTATAAGTTTGTAGCACGGAAATTGTCCAAAGTTTAAGTCCTTATAAAGGTCGACTCCAATAGTCAGCAAAAGAGAAACGAACTGGTTTCTCCACGATTTAGACCGTGTCACTACCTGATATTACTTGAATGTTTTCATACAAACTCCGCTCAACTATTGGTCCGTTTTGCTAACGGTAATGTTTACTGGGACGAATAGCGCTCAGAACAGAATTGTACCGCAACGGACAGTGTATTTTTTATATGCCAAGGCGCATGGAACAAGCAAGGAAGCCGACAATGGAGAGTAGGTTGACTGGAAGTGTTGGGCAGTTTAGCATGAGTACTCGGGGCGCACGTGCGCGTGGTGCAAATTGGAGCAGTAGGTTAGAGTAGAGTTCACGGTCAGGAGTGCGGGACGACATTGTAGCTTTAAGGTAATTGTTTCTGTAGTATCCTGTATGTTTCGGTTACTGCTATTCATCGCGAACGTCAAAAGTGCTATATACCGAGAATGTGGTCTGTTAACTTAACACTCTTTAAAGGCACGCTGCCCTTTGTGCTGCGTAGGCACTGTACGAAAAGTTTGAGACACTTCAAGACTCCTTCTGGGCTATGGCCGTTAATAGAAAGTCGTGATAATGAAGGTAGCGGCATAGGCGTGCAGCAACTTCCTGAGTGAATTTCGGAAGGGTGTTTTTCAGCTTGTATGCAGTCCACTTATGAACCGTCCCACTTCCCAGATGAGAAAGTTAACCAAAATCATCAGTCTATATTCAGAAATATACGGCAGTTCGGAAAAATATGGCATAGGATAAGTGTAGGTAAAGCAGCTTGACCACGTAGTCAGCTAGACAAACAAAAGAGGACTACACACGATGATGTGTGCGGTTTGTTGTTCAGCGTCTGCGTAAAAGATCCATCGGTACTGGTGGATGGTAGCCAAAGTATTAAGCTGCGACCCTTATATAACAAATGAAGTTTAGGTCTAAATAATAAGAAACCGATTTCAAAGAATTAACAGTACCTATAAGTGTCAAGCACATGCAGCCACATATGAACACTGCTTTTTAGTTCGACCTCAGCAGACCTATAAATCACCCAAGGTAAATAGCAGTGTGAGTGCAATCGAGCACATTAATTTAAATGAAGTAAATCACGTAGTCGACAACAAACTGAACCAACTTACAAACTTAGCTAGTGCCGTTACCTCTTCCATCCAGCGTAATTGCCTTCCGTGTCTAATAACTTCGCTGGTCATAGCACCTGCAGAGCCTGGATTAGTTTCTTTTGCAAACTTACCGGCGGTTTTTGCAACCATATACTGATTACTTCGGTTGTTGCAAGCGTATGAAAGCAGTAATCACATGATTGCAGCGGCGAGATCCAGTGAATATTCCGAAAGCCACGGTGCACTTCTATTTAAGGCGCTTTGTCGACAAGGGAAGCGCAAATTAAGCAATTAGTTATGTTGTGGACAGCTGCACTGCTCCTTCTCCTTCCGGGCAGCCAAGATCAACGCTATTTGGTACATCACGATGGCACCGCTTAACCTGTTCGGTCTCGTTTGCTTCGAAAACCATGGCTGGGCGGACCTTCCTCTTTGTGTTATCTGCACTACGGTACGTTCCCGGACAGTACGAAACGACCGAACCTACGTCAAAACCAGGCAGCTCGTCCCGGTATTCCAGAAAGTTGCCGGTCGCTGTACACGCACCCGCGCCGCTTTACAGCTCCTAACTGGTGCAGAATCGGTATTACTTACCAAAAGCCTTGTTCCTTACGCAGCCTTACCGTTGGTGGATGCCGCACTTCAACGTTTGGAAGACACGGGTGCCGTGATGCCAGTTTGTTATTCCGACTGGGGAGCGCCATTCGTCGTGGTCAATTATCGCTTGGCATCTGTGCCAATTTCCCCCCAATCTCAACGTAGCACTAGGTCCAAATTACTGCCCTCTACCGACTCCAGCCGACCGCTTCACAATACTCCACTGAGGCACGTGTTTTGCAAAAACCAACATAGTAGACGCTTAAATACAGTTCGAGGTCGCTCCTGAGTCATAACCCCTTCTGAAGATCAACAGGCATAATGGTATTCTTCAGTACAGCCGGCTCCTGTTTGGTGGCAAATCCGCTCCAGATCCTTTTCAACAGACGAAGGACACAATAATCTTTGAAATTCCTGGTACGGCTGCGTAACTGGGTAATCTACTCAGTGTTGAGCGCACTATAAAAAGCTTCCAGAGCTCCTGTCTGCAGTACTTCAACGGGTCCAGGGTTACGGTTTACGCCTAAAACCCGAAAAATGACAAATATCCCCTCCGTCACGAAAAGACCTTGTAGTCATTTTTGAGGCCAATGGTCTCCAGCCTGATTCCGAGAACGGCAGAGCCATCCGGCAGATGCCAGCTCCAGCAGATGTGTCACAACTGCGGTTCTTCCTGGTCTAATTAGCTACTACAGCGCCTTCCTGCCATCGCTACGTGATGGTTGAGCCCCACCCAATCGGTTGCTGCGAAAGGACGCTACTTGGCACTGTTTCCTAGCATGAGATAAAGCTTTCGTCGGCCTGAAAGTCATGCTGAATTCTGACCTACTCCTAACCCATTACGACCCAACCTTGCAGATTTTGATCGCTGCTTACGCTTCTGCCTACGGGATCGAAGCAGTTCCCTCTTACGTATCCTCAACTGCTTCCGAGCGAGCTGTTATGCACGTCTCTCGCACCTTGACGTCTGCATTGCTGAACAATGGTCAGCTGGAAGCGGAAGACGTTCAATCCTCTTTGATGTCACGAGGTTCCACATGTTGCTGTATGGCCGGCGGTTCGGACTATTGACCGATCACAAGCCACCAGCGAAAGCATGGTCCAGCATGCACATTGACTACGCTGGTCTCATGGATGGCAATTCCTATCGGGTCACGGTGGATGCGTACTCCGAATGCCTAGAGGTGGTCGCCGTCAACCTACAAACCGCATCCACCACTCTGGGTTGTCTCCGAAGTGCCTTCGGTCAACGTGGCCTTCCCTAGATTTTGGTGTCCGATAACAGTTCCCAATTTACCTGTTCCATCTTTGAAGACTTTTGCCGACGATGCATCCGACATCTCCGCATACCGCCTTACCATCCCCAGTCCAACGGTCAAGCGGAGAGATTCGTCGATGCCTTCAAGGAGGCGCTACGTAAATCTCGCGGGGTAGACCGTGGATAAAAGACTTCAAGTCTTCCAGCTCTCGTACCCGTCCACAACGAATCCATCTACACCAGGATACCAGTCCCCAGTTGCAGCATTAAGGGGCCGAAAGATACACGCCACTAACGGAGAGCTTATTCTAATTAAGCAGCCACCTAGTCACTCTAGTGCCTGCAGTAAAGCACAAAGAATTTGTATTTACGGCAGCGTCTACGCTCGCTATTACTGAGCTGTTTATCACCGCTAGAGCAAAGCAACAGTGAGGGTCAGGCGAGTTGACACGCTGCATAATGCCTCCGTGGGTTATGACACATGGGTTCGCTATGGCAACCAACTTTCACCGCGTCACGGAGAAACCTCCAAGCTAGCCAGACGTCCCGTGCGTTTGCGCTGCACATCCAGTTGGATACCTTTGTACTGGCTGCAAAATGAGAAGCCACGGTCAAAGCCGCTCATTAGCTGTCGCTTGTGCAGAACCCGCCTTGCCGACGAACAGATATAATCCGGAGGTCGCCGAAATCCCTCCAGGTCATAGCTTTTCAGAAGCAGTACGCTTTCTCTTCAAAGGAAGGGGTTGCGGGCCCGTCAAAATAGCCTCGCTAAAACGCACCAGAAACTCCGGCACAGTTACTGTGGAAATCAGGGTCCAATGCCTTCCCACAAAGAAGCAGCGTTCAGCCACTCCGGGACGCGGCCCATTTGCGCAGTTGTTAACAATGTTCCTTTAAACACTACCACCCATCGTGGTAGCAATGTTTTCTAACATAATGACCAATTGCATTGGCTTTGATTTTACCCTTTTGGTGGTAAGGTGTCTTTAGCAGACCACGACTATGCTTCTGCTTCGCCGTAATTAGAATTTGGTCGGGTCACGTATTTTGTGTGCTTCGATAGTCGGGCACCGTTCGCTTCAAAGTCAATTGCACTTGTTTACCATAACCCCCCACGTGTGCGTCCGTTCTGGAAGCTCAGCGTCTACGCGAAAGCGTGCCCCTAGGTCTGTTCACAGGCTCACTCCATTCCCGTATCCCTTGTGCGTACCCCGGGATAAGCTAAAACCACAACGTCAGCGCAAATGAGTTAGATTGGCCAGCATACCAAGCCGTTCTCGTTGGCCTGCACCAACCGTGCCAGTGACAGAATTCGCAGGCAGTACGTAACCATAACAGGTGGCGTACCTCAACGGTAACAGATAGCCAACTGCCACCTTGACGCAACCAAATTTGGTAATACCCATTGACGCGGTTTGAAAGGTGCCGCGCAGCTCCACTGACGTATGTTGCTCCACAGGCGCACTCGAATGAATGGATGACCATAGAAGTGGTCAGCGTCGGCGGTGTGTCCGTGTTTGGCGCAAGAAAGAGCGGTTCTGCGGAAGACGTGCGCTTTAGGGTCGTCGATTGAAAAGTATATTAAACTGCAAAATGACAGACGCCTATGTAGCCGTCCTGCGGCGACATCCCTTTGAAAGGCATTCTAATGAATATATTTCTTCGCAAGGTTAAAATCCGATAGGGGATTGCGTTTCTTCTGAATGTTATTAGAAAGGTGTCTGACAGGTTGCTCATTATCACATAGCACTTGCTGAATGAAGGAAAGTTCATCATTCAGCGCGTATACATTGCAGATATTACGTGTTGTCGAGGTTAATTAGCGATCAGATTACCCTTATATCGCGAGGAAAAAAGATGTTGAAGTTCATACGGTTTCGCTCTGTGTATTTTATCGGTTGACCCCAAGTTGGATGGAGCCGTCTGAATTTTGTTTAGCAACACATCAAGAAATTGCAACGGAATATTTATTTCCTTCACTGTTGTAAGCGGAGTTGTTAAGTGCACCCGGTTAAATTGTTCGGGAAAATTATCTTGGTTGCTGTAATTATTATCCACGTTAACGACATCACCAATGTAACGGTGGTGGTATTGCAATTACTAAATCCATTTGCTGCTTAATTTTCTAATTTCTTCATGCGCATGTCAGCGATTAATGGACAGTGTGCAGGTCCCAAAACAACAATTCCTTTTGTCGGTAGCACTTACTATCAAATATGAATGCATTTCCCGGTAAACTCGTAAAAAGACGCCTGAACTCACGTAACAGGACACACATCTCCTTTCGTGAAGTTGCTGTATGGGCAAATAGTTGAGCGCCTTTCTGTAGCAGCGAAACGTTGGTGAACAAGGAGATGTATTGGGTGGAAATTGCTTTTCGAAGAGGTTGCACTTTTTGATGTTTTCAATGAATTGCATGCTAACTCGTAAGCTATAATGTGTTGGTTGTTGTCCCACCGACTCAAGAATTTTAAAAAGCCACCACGTGTGTGCATGGTAGGGCGACTTAACCGTAGACAAAATGGGGCGGTGTGGAATGCCGACCTTATGAATCTACGGTAACCAGTAAAACCTTGGGAAGTTTTTGTCACTTAGCTTAAGGTTTTCATAATTTGTAGGTGCAAATTTTCCTTTATACCGAAGCTTCTGCAGGCTATTATTAATCTGTTGCTTAACATGTGCTGTCTGGTCTCTTTACCCAATGGAGCAGGAAACATTCGTCTCATGTCTAAGCAATTTGGCGTTTGTCAAGATAGTGCTTGCTGTCTTAAAGGCAACACCGGTGCGTTTCTTCGGGCTGCACTAGATGATATCTTTGTAGATCTTTAGGCACTTTAGACAGCCAAAGTGCTTTCTCGTCAGTAATCGTGAATACGCAAACAGTGCTTGCAAAACTGGTAACACAGTTGACCAGTGTACATTTAAAGCACACCAAGTAACCTTTTTTCTAAACAATTAGGCTTTGAAATCGCAATCCATACTGCAGCTTGTCGCACTTATGTTTAGGGCAGCAAAGTTTTAAGCCAAACATCAACAAGTTGATTAAAAGTATGCTCAGTTCCAGACTGGAGATGTTATATTCTTATATCTCGGGAGCTTTGGGGAATGATGCTTGCGGCCTAAGCGTACCCTTTGTCATTTCTAGAGCTAAACGCCTTAGTCCTACTCGACGTTTTGACACAGACTGTGTATAATCCAGAAACAACTTTATTTACACCTGCAGTCATTTCCCCAACCGCAGCAGGGCACTGGGCTTAATTTCATTCGAATTCGGCAATTTATGAATGCCCCATGTTACAATGACCTAATGCGTGCCGTCTACTTGTGTTAATATTAGGGTTAACCCGAACAGGCCGCAATTGATTCCAAAATATGTTTCAGGTATTTACTACGCTGCACGCAATGAAGGAAAAGTTGTATGCACTCATTAACCTTGGGAAGCTTAGTGGTGAAAGCAACGGACACTGTCAGTTCCGCAATAATCAACGCGGATTCGACAATCTCAAAAACGAACACTTCATTTCTTAAGTATTAAGAGTACGGAGCCAGTTGTAAAAATAGTATTTTTGAGCCCCATAGGAACAATAAAATCACCTAAGGACAAGGGTTTATATAATTAGCAAAAATATAAATAATACACAAGGTGTGGTGCAGATACTGTGCTTTCGGAAACATGGCTGAATAAGAAAACAATATGATTAATAAGAAAAGAGCAAAAACAAAGCGTTCCTGGCTGGTTTACTACTTACAGCTTATTATAGTTGATTCTTTTCTAGGGGGAGGAAGAAGGGACGCCGATATAAAACGACGCACACGTCCGCCATTGACATCGAGCTTGAGCCTGGCTTCCAAGATCTTCAACCAGCAAGTATCCGCATCTCTTGGACTCCAACCGGATAGTCAACAAAACCGGCCGAGTCTAACTGCTTTGTGAGCTTTTACATGCGGCTTCTCTATGTGATGGGCTGCCCATCAGACAGCCTCCTCCAGCTCAGTCCAGCAAGTGCAAACAACTCACTACGGGGGTAACGCTGGACAGACATGTGCAATACGTGTCCCAACCACCGCTGTTGATGCAGGGAGACAAGCTCCTCGAGCGAGTGACTTCCAAGTCTTAAGACACGCTGGCTAACTTACACCTTGCTTACGTGGTGCTGCCACCAGACACGGGCAATGGACTGCAGACAGCGGTGCTCGAAGACGGAAAGTATGCGCAAGTCCTCTTTACGAATTGGCTAGGTCTCGCATCCGTACAACTGTACAGCACGAACAGCTGCACACTAGACCCGCCCTTTGATGGAGAGACGAATGTCGTGGCAACGCCACAAGTGCATCACCCTAGAAAAAGCGAGGCCTGCTCTCAAGGTGCGCATCAAAATCTCGTCTCCAAAAGCCCCGTCAGCAATGCTGAAATATCCCAAGCAGACAAAGCTCTCCACAACCTCTATTGTGCCACCAGGAAGCGTAAGTGCAGACAGAGGCACCTTGGAAGAGAGCCTTGCATTTGGATGGCGAAACGTACATACCGTACTTTGACACTTCGATCGCCAAGCGGTTTAATGCAATTTGGACGACGTGTGGATCGTCACCCAGCAAGACGATATCATCAGCATAATCCAAATTAACAACTTGACGAAATGGGATGAGCTCAATTCCAGCATTCAACGAATCGCCTAGAGCGTTCTTCAAGACATCCTAAATGACAACGTTAAACAGGAATGGAGAGATAGGGCGTCCTTGTCAAACTCCAATGGAGACCACAAAGGTAGAAGAAAGCTTGCCATAAGCCCTAACCCTGCCCGAGGTCAGACTATATAGAACGCGCAATATGGAGCTGAAATTCTCGGGGACACCATTCCACAGTACCCAGCGCCACAGTACTGTACGATCGACAGAATCGAGGGCTGCAGGAATATCTAGGAACACAACAATTGTTGGCCTCTTATACACATGGCCGAGCTTGAGGATTTGGCACTGCAAAGTTTTGATGGATGCAGCTGCAACCAAGGCAAAACCCAGCTTGTTCCTCGCGTAGCAACAATTTGCTTGTTGAAGATAGTCTGCGAATTATGATGGACACCAGCAGATTGCAAAAGATAGGGACTAAACTAGTTCCTCTGTAGTTGGAGAAGATTGTTCACAGGCACTTTATGAGGATAGGGATGACAATCGACTAACACAAGAGGACGGAAGTTTCTCATTCGACCAAATTTTCGAGAACACACGGAGAGTACTCGAACCAGCAATGCGCCACTATCTTTATATAGAGCCGGAGGAGGACCATCAGGGCACGAGGCTTTATAACGCTTCGTGTGCCGGAGAGGCTGCTCGATTTCCAGGGAAGAGGGAGGATCTCTGGGGGTAGATCACTCGGCCCCAGAGGGAGCGCCAGAGGTAGCAGATGGAGCTACGGGCCAACAAAATTGCACATGGCTTCAAACGTTTTTGAAGTTTGGTGCTCAAGGTGCCATCCTCTTCCCATATTATTTCACTTATACCGGATTGAACACCTTCGGTGACTAGAATGAACTGAAAACGTATTCTTGTATTACCAGAGAAAATAGTAAGCTATACCTTCCTAGCACGTTCACACCATCAAGCTTCGCGGTTTATTTCTAGATTCCCGCGCAACTCAACCAAGATATTGGCGTTCCTCATTGTGGCTGAAACCCGATCGGAGCAAGCGGCGTCTGTCCATCAGCGAGAAGGAGTCGGTGAGTGACGGGTAACTCCACAAGTGTCGATATTGGCGGAAAATAAAACATCTTTGATACGCGCCCACTGCGAATCGAGATCACCGTCAATAGTTGAGCCAAGAAAATTTGACAATGTGGCTCGCTACCTGATTGAAATCGCAGGGTAGTAAGCGTACATTTGGTCGGATTATTTTAAATAAAGCACTGGGTTCTCTGTTTCGGTCTAAATAACACAATGAGAAGATAAGTGTTGCATAAGAATTTCATTTCACGATTTTGGACCACATGCAATCGAGCAAAAATTAACAATCAAAAAAATGGAACATAATTAATTAAATGGTGTCAGCATGGACATAGAAAAACAAAAAGGCGTAAACACCAAAACAAGCGCTACATTTGAGCCAAGTGTAGCTACCCCAAGAATGCGTAAGAGGGAAAATCAATTGCTTTTGTGTACAAACTCCCGGACAGCCGAAGTTAACTGCCACAACCTTCATGAGCATGAGCACCTTGGCGTTTTCATCAAGATGGATAGCCATAAATGCCAAGTTAGCATAGCTTTGGTGCACCGTTCCAAGTACATGACTGGCTATCGAATCAGTATATACGTTAAACCTTGACTCAGTCCCAGCGATGGTTTGACACACTTGTAGTAAACCACTTCGGTAGGTGCCAACTGATTCGCTTGCTCAGACACCGGTCCGTTCTGCCGATGCAAAATCTTTCACAGATAGGGACAAAGTTGCAACTGCAAGTGTAGTTAGGCGGAGGACAGTGAATGTCCAGAGGAAAAAGAAATTAAAACAGGTGCGGACGGAACGGGAAACGGGTGCAATCGGGGCAGCAGACGGAGCGAAAATGGCCTAAAGGAACCTGACGAAAACGGGGCAAGTGCGACGCCCGGCAGCGAGCCCGAGCCAGGAAAAAACTTGAGAACGCAAGAAATGGGATAACATCACCGTTATTGCATCCTACCGGAACAACCACAAGCCGAGCAATATATCTATGTTCAAGTAAATCACAAAATATAGAACGCTTCCGGATCGTGCAGAATGAGACAAGTGAAAGCGGAGCTACGGAGGCAAAATGAACGTAGAATAATTCTTCCCGGAACGTTAGGATATCACTTGGGATATCAGTTGCTCCATTTTGGCTCCTGTTGTCAACAGTGAACATTAAATAAGCGGGAACCGGGCCTTTCGGAATACCTACTGGATCCCGCCGCTGCAATTGTGGGGCTGATGCATCCAAATACTTGCAACATCCGTGTACATCGGTATTTGGTTGCAAAAACCGCCATTAGGTTCGCAAAGGAAACTCTTTCATTATCAAGAACGAAAGACCGAGGGTGAACAATTGTTTTCGATGATTCATCTTCAGACTTGTACAATCATATGGTTGAAATCGCGATAGGAAAGTACAAGGGGATTAACGATCAGTTCAAATGAGATAGATCACGTGTCGATCAAAGGCATGAACCAGTAACAAACAGCAAACTAGGTCTGAGGTACCGTTGCACAATTGCAGTTGCTGTCCGAAGGATCCGTTTTGGCTGGCCAAGGTAGCTGAACAGCTTCGATCAGCTTCTTTTGTGCACAAAAAAGAGGTTGGTACAACCGAATGCTGATCGCCTCGGCAGTTGCAAGGGCCCGGAGGCGCAGGCCTTTCGACTGGAGTGGAGGGACCCTGTACAGTATTCGAAAGGCACTTACTGGGTCAACCTCATGCCCACTATCAACCAGATGAGCCATAACTGAGCTAGTTATAGCTCCAGTACCACCTCGACGCAACCAACGTGGTAGGTGCTCCATAATGCATTTCGAAAGTTGCCGCGCCGTTCGACCGATGTAAGTAGCGCCACAAGCGCACTTGAACTGATAAATTACCATGGAAGCGGTCAGCGTCGGTAGCTTGTCTTTGTTGTAAATACGGATGAGTGGCTCCGTGGAAAAGGTACACCTAACTTTGGCTGCTGGAAAAGTTGACTTGACAGCTGTTGAAAGGCTTCTAGTTACACGCTCAGCAGCGGCGTCTCCCTTGAAGGGTAGTCGTATGTAAAGTTCTTTTTTCTCTGCTGTCTGAACCTGTAACTGGTCGGGCATACTTTGCATGTTCCTCAAAATGAAACGATCAGGATATCCGTTTTCGCGCAGCAAATTCTGAATGAGCGTCAACTCATTATCCAACTTGTCTTCAGAACAGATCCTCTGGGCCCTTGTGGTTAGACAGCGAATTAGGTTTCGCTTATATCTCAACGAAACGAAACTGTGAAAGTTCGTATACTGGCCACTCCAGGTTTTCTTCCTGTAGACTTGCCGTTGGATCGAGCCGTCTGCCCTTCTGGTTAACAGCACATCAATAAACGGCAACTGATCGTTCAATTCCTTTTCGTAGGTGAACTGCAATGATCCGTGGGCCCGATTAAGGCGGTCAATAACGGCGTCAAGATCAACAGACTGGTCGGCCACGACAAATATGTCATCCATATAGCGGTGGTAACATTCAAAGGCCGTGATCTCCTCATGTAACTTGGTATTCTCTAATTTCGCCATGAAGACATCAGCTAATAACGGACCCAATGGCGATCCCATAGCTACACCATCCTTTTGTCGGTAGTAAGTGCCATTGAATAAGAACTGTACGTACCAAGTGCAACGCAAAAGAAGGCCTTTCAAGTCACGCAACGGTATGCATATACTTGCTTTTGTTTCTTCTATTTAGGAACAAAGATAATCGATCGTCTCGAAAAGTGGCAGTTGGTGAAAAGCGATACAACATCCACGGAAAACATTACTTTCTTATCAATGTTGCGATCTTTGATGCTTTCGATGAAATGAAAGGTGTCACGAAGGCTGTAGTGTGTAAGTCGCTGTCTTACTGGCTCTAGAATTTCCACAAGCCATTGGGCGACGGCATGGTAGGGTGAATTAACCATTGATAAGATCGGGCGAAGCGGGACACCTGTCTTATGAATTTTTGGTAACCCATAAAGTCTCGGGACATTCGTGCCACTCGGCTTCAGGCTATCATAAAGTGTATTTGATATATGTCCATTATTCCGAAGATCTCGCACGCTTTTAATAATTTGGTTTTCAATCCTCTCTGTCTGGTCCTTTTCTCCAATCATTCGGGAAAATTTCGATTCGTCACTCAGAACCTTTTCGAGCTTGTTTATATAGTCTTCTTTATCCAACAGAACGACTCCAGTACCCTTGTCCAGTCTGCTCAGAACGATCTTACCATTGCGTCGTAAATCCTTCAGCGCGTCAAGGTGCTTGCGTGTCAGTGGACCGTGAGTGTGGACATGGCACTTGCGATACTGGTAGCAGGTGTTCACTAAAGAACACTTAAAGCGTTCCAGGTCTTCACTTGACTTAGCTACTAGCCCTTTTGTTTGGCCAAACAGGCTTTCAAACTGTAACTATTTCAGGCTCTGCATGTGCTATGACCAGCGAATTTATTAGACGCTGAAGCCAATTACGCTGGATGGATGATGCAAGCGCCCTAGCTAAGTATTCCCGTCTGTTCAGAAGTTGTCGACCACGTGACTTGCTTCATTTGAATTAATCCGCTCGATTGCACGCTCAATACTATTTTCCTTATGTGATTTACAGGTCCGCTGAGGAAGCAAAGCAAATAATTGTTCTAATCCTGCTGGTACACGATATCCGGGCGAAAGCTTTCACTACATGCGTAGAACGTATTTGGAATTTATTTCTCAATGCACTATTGGTATGTTGTACTATGGAAGCCATCTAGACTGTCCTATTTAGGGGTTGTTCTTATCTGTTGCCGGATTTGCTCTACGATTAATTAGTTCCAATTAATGCCAATAGGATATCATGAGTAGCTTCATTCACTTAAGCAAGGTTCCCCCTATTCCTTTTTGTCGCTGCAGAAGTGCAACTTAAATCTTGAAGTTCCCAGGGCCTTGGCTCTCCTACCGATACAGGAAAAGGGACGCTGG
This sequence comes from Dicrocoelium dendriticum, assembly GCA_944474145.2. Classification (NCBI taxonomy): domain Eukaryota; kingdom Metazoa; phylum Platyhelminthes; class Trematoda; order Plagiorchiida; family Dicrocoeliidae; genus Dicrocoelium; species Dicrocoelium dendriticum. The sequence goes on from OX104062.1 coordinate 4,467,998, forward strand.
TCAGTCGAATACATGTTTTGATAGGGAAGACCAGACCTGACCCATGTTCTTGAAACAGACATTTTTTTAGCCCATGCATGCTTTGACAAAAGAACAAGCACACAGCAAGAAAATCGCTAAGTATACATCCATGAGCTTCTAAGCACACTTTCACTACGACAGTGACAGCGCTCACAGCCGCAACGGACTCACAAGTGTCAAACATTGTGTTGGTTATTCGGTGTGAGTTTTAGGTGTTGTTTACTCTACCGGTGTGTGTGAAATTTGCCAATTGTACATTAAAAAGACTGTTGTAGCCATGTTATAATGCTAAACTTATACTAGAGTTAAGCACAGATATTACCAAAGTGCATGCTTGCGGCCTCAGATACCCTTGAGCAAGAGCTTTGGACAAGAGAAGAGCACAAATCGTTGGATTTTCTCAATCGAAAATTGCCCTAGATGCAGACGCGCAAAGATAAGCTGACCGGACTCTGAGTAAGTTCATGAAGCTGGCAACCTTTCGTCCTTCGTTACATTTCACTTAGACTAGCAACTATTGCTGAGTGGGTTTGGTATTCGCTGTACTTTTACAACATAAAGAGGCGAGATAGAATATACCGACCAGTTCTCAGTTTTAAAAGCTACAAAAGCACTTCCATCTAGCAAGCATAAAGAGGAGGCGCCGACTCCGCACTGAGAACGCAGTCAGCGCGGGGAAATAGACATGGTATGAAATTGAATCGACCAAACCGAGTCCGAAAAAACGATGAGCCAGAGAAACTTAAAAGCCAATGCATGAAGATGACTAAGCAAGTGCAGCTGTTAAGGTTAAAGCAGAGGTCCAAAAAGAGTATGAACAGGTCCAAAACGGTTTGAAAGATGCATCATTGATCGGATGCTAGCTACTCAAAACAAACCAATAGCGACATACCTGGCGGTTCCAGTTTACTGCGATCGGTCAGTCAAGGGTTGTCTGAAACAACTCAACTAGTGATAGGACGAAAGGCACAGGCAATAAATTGTTATTGATTAGGAAATTATCTGACAAAAGGGTGAACATAAGCAGGCTGCTCAATCGGTACAGCATGATACGAGAGTGCTGCTGTATCAAGAAATTCTAAGAACAGGTAAAACTTTATCCCGTAAAATAACCACGTACAACTGAGTCACCATCCCTTGTTAAACAAAGAGTCAAACGGCAGCCACACGACCAATAGTAAAGTAGGACTGAGTCAGCAAACCCATCAATGAGATTGAGCCGATCGATCATGTTCACCTGGTCATCGCATTATCGTTCCCCTCCGAAACGCCGCTTTAACCTGGCTCCTAGCGATTAATGGATTTCACCGTTCTTGGGGACTGCCGCAACTGACGTCGTGGTAACGGTAACTCAGCCGGATCATTGCGCGCGGATCGGTCGGGATGAGTAACCGGTCCGTGTGCTGTGTGGAGTAGACGCGCGTTGACAATTAGGCCCTTCTCCAATCGATAAGTGCCGGAGCCAATCGTATTGTCGATGCGCACTGGAGCGGAAAGCGAGGGTGTGCCTTACTTTGTCATCCTGCTTTTGACGCGAACGTATGTGCCGGGCTGCATTGGTAACGAAGCTTTAGGGTAGGAATTTTGGTAAGATGCTATGCGATTTAAAACTTCGGCAAATCTCGCTGATATAGGTTTATGTGTAGCATTTACCTTTGTGCGTCAGGACCTTCCTAGCATCAGCTCCGCTGGCGTCTATCCGGTGGCTCTGTGGTCACATGTTCTGTAGGAAAATACTTCGATTAAAACTGCATTCTCCCAGTCAAAACCTCCTATGTGTATGACATGTATAGCTTCTTTTGGAGACCGGTTGATGCGCTCGAGCATACCGTTGGCTGCAGGATTGTAGGGCGCAGTTCTGGAGTGCTTGATATTATGGCATGTAGAAAATCTGCGAATTCGCGGCAGCAAACTTGTGGCTTGTTATCCGTTACTATTTCTTGCGGTAAACCGAAACGACTGAACAAGTGTTTAAGCCAACGTAACACAACCGAAGTAGTAACTTGGTCACACATGTGTAATTTAGGCCATCTACTTTAAAAACATGTAGCAACAAACAGATTTCCCTTATTCGTAGGAGCAGCAGCCACAATATCAATAGCGATTTTGGTCCATGGTGTCAGCGGGTAAGCAATTGGCCGTGTCGGGGCTTTAACGGCCTAAGAACGTTGGCCAGCTATTCGGCAAGCATAGCAATTGACCATAAATGGCTAAATGCTAGTTGCCATTCGTGGTCACCAGCAATAGAGCTTCACCCGATTTTTGGTCTCAACAATAGCTGGATGTCCCTCGTGTGCATCAGCTATTATCTTGGCTATCAACTGGGGGCGGTACGAACACCGAACCACTCATCAGGCAATCATCTACCACTGAGAGTTCATGTCGGATTACAAGATACGAAATGAACACACTTGTGAATTTGTTATTCTTGGGCCAACCCGTTGTACATATTCAATGATCTCGTGCGGTAAAGGATCGTTAGTATTTGCCCTTCGTGGTTCCTCAAGCGTCAGAGCAGACAGGTTAGCTCCGAGACTGGAAACTAGTACCGCCTCACTGAGTCTCACATTTCATCTTCCTGTCTCACGGGTAAGCGAGATAGGCCGTCAGTAATCTGATTTTGCAACCCTAACCGGCACACAATTTCAAAAGCATAGTCAAGAAGCCTGTATACCAGCGGTGGATCCGCATAAGACGAGGCCCTTTAGATCCATTGCTGAGAAGGGCCGTTAGGGCTAAATGATCAGTACGCAGAATAAACCGACGACCGAACAGAAATAAATGCCACTTTTCACAGGCTCACACACATGCAAGGGCTACTTTTGTCCTAACTGAAAAATAACGTTCGGAATCGGATGGCTTTTGGGATGCGTAGGCATAAACTTTCTCCTCTCCGTTTTGTAGTTATGCGAAGACGGCGCCGAGACTGACATGAGACGCAGCAGTGGACACAGGTGCTGCAAGGTTCATCAAAAATGGCAACTAAAGGAGCAGCCGCAACTCTACTTCTCAGTTCATCAAAGGCATTTTGCTGATTGCTGCTCCAACCGCACGACGATCCTTCCTTTGTTAGCTGTCTTAATGGATTTGCGACAGTCGCAGAATTCCGAAGACGGCGCAGGTTATAAGAGCACATTCTTAAAATGGACTTTAGTTCTGTCAAGGTTTGGGGATTGACGCTTCAGTGGTGGCCCTGATATTTTCATCACTTGGTCGAATGCCACTGCGTAAAATGACATGTCCCGAAAACTGAATTTCTGGTGTATTGAAGAGACACATTTTTGCGTTCCGACGTAAATTGAGATCACTGAGGCGCTGGAGGACTTTGTGTAGCCTGTCATCATGTTCTTCCTGTGAGCGGCCGAAAACACAAGTATCATCCATGTAGGCAACTTGCTCATCTATACTCTCCAGGGCGTGATTCATGAACTTGTGCCAGGCAGCTGGCACGAAACGCAAACCCATGGTTAGACCTTGTACTGGAATAGGCCATCAGGTGCAAGGCAGGCAGTTAGGTGTTTGGAATCCTGGGCCAACAGCATATGAAAAATGCACCTTTCCAATCTAGCTTGGAAAAAGCAGCTGCACCAGCTAACCATACAGTGAGTTCATCATTAGATTACAAAACATAGCGCTCTAAGATAATCAGTTTGTTCAAGACCTGCAAATTGTTGCATATCCGGACAGTGCCGTCTTTTTTCATGACCCTAACCATTTGACGCACCCACTCAGAGCAGTCGATAGGTTCAATCAAATCCTTTACTGGCATCGCTCGCAGGGCTGCCAAGACCGCTGTAGGTTTTGCCAGCGGAATTGGTCGAGGTTGACTAATGGCGCCCTTTTTCGTATTCGGTTTTATCTTAATCCGAGGCACATTACATGGAATAAGGCCGATGGACTGCTGGAAGTGCTTCGCGTAACGCTCCTGCCAGTGTGCTACGTTGACGGAAGAGGTAAGCATGCGGTCGAATGGTGGTAAAATGTTGAAAGTCACCATAGCATTCCTACCAAGCAGGGGTAGTCAGTTGTTCAAAGAAATATACACTGCGACCTCGGCAATCACAGGATGCAACTTCCAAGGCAAGATAATAGTTCCCAATTTGGATAGTGTGTTCTCACTATAACTCCAGATGAAATGTGCGGTGGGATGTATAGTATGCTGTGATAGGTAACGTACATAACATTGGAATGACACGGTAGTGACTGGAGAAGAAGAATCAAGTTCCATTTCAAATGGAACAGTACCTTTAACAATAAGGAAGGATGCAATACGAATGTCAGCAGAGGGAATCTTGGGTTCAACAACGGATATCGTTACACAACCTAAAGGTATGGAGTCAGTGGTGATTGAATGGATATTGTCTTGAGCTGGATCGGTAACGTTGCATTCCGGTGTAGCATGCTCTTTAATAAGCGCGACAGACTGTGATCGACAGCAGCGGGCAGAGTGTCCAAATTTACCACAGTTTTTGCTTTTGTGGCTACGTGCGGGACGACCGGCAAAATTAGCTTGGTGAGAGGTGCTTCCACAATCATAGCAAGACAGTTTGTCTGTCGGACATTGCCGGAAAGATTGTACTTTCGCCACTTCAGCTAAGCTGGTGGAACAAAACTGCTCTAATTGTGACGAAATTTCCGTCTTTACTCGAGCTAAATCGCAAGCTCGATCCCACGTTAATATGCAAGCGTCTTCCTGCAATAGCGCCGCAAGTTTGCGATTGTCAGCGATTCCAGTGATCAGTTGCTGAGTGAGCATACAGCCTTCATTCATTTTCCGTGAAACAGACGAGTAGGCACACGGTCGTACTGCACCACTCAGCCGAGTAATAAATCATTTAAGGGTTCGCGTGCTTCTTAGTGTATTTGGGAGAAAATATATCGCGCGGTAAACACATTCACTTGGTAACTCCATGCACGATCTAGCGCATTGAAGGCGTCAATAACCGACTTGCATCCCTGGAGACCAAATCATGGAATGGCCGCTGTCCCTCATCTCCGTCTAAATGTCGAAGCAGCTTCAAGCTTGTATCCTCATTAAGAGCCGTAGGTTGATTACTGATTAAGTTCAACTAGTTTAGGAAAGTTGCTTTCCAACGGAACCAGGCATCCGATATTGGTCTGCTGCCGCAACCAGTCCAAAAAGGAGATGTGGGTTGGATGAAAAGGTTCACCTTTGCCTCCGCGACGCCACAAATGCTGTAGCAAGAAAGCCGAAGAACAAGTAAACATATATCTTGTAAAATAACCACGTACAACCGAGTTGTAATCCCTGGTTAAAGGGCGAGTCAAACGGCAGTCACCCGGCCAATACTAAGGTAGGAATATGCCAGCAAGCCAACCAATGAGATTGCGCCAATCGATCTTGTTCACATGTTTACCACAAGTGCGTGTAGAGAGAACGATGGATGATTTTAAAGAGCCAGAAGGAAAACACCAGTCAGATCTTTTCGACCGGTAGGTGTAACGATAAATGCATGTGGCCCACAGAAAAGGCGTACTGAACAACGCCTAGCTAAATGGTGACAGCGAGGAGATTACAGCACCTCTCACGCAGCTTCCTCGGCATTACTCATTCATGTAGTTAGTGGCGATTGCGAGACGGGTGATCTTATACGGTTGTCTTATAAAGACCGATGTGGCAAACACCCACACACACACTATAGAAATTACATTGAACTGGTTGCCCCATTGGCTTCAGCTATGGGTTCCGCGATGCTACCAAGTAGCGGCGGAGGAGCAGTTAGATGAGTTTGATCCCGGGAATGAGTGGTATCCAATGGCATACTGGATTATTCGATTGCAATGAAGGTGGTGGTTATAGGGTGCTTATCGCGTATGAGATGGGTACATTACCTGTTAGGAAGGGAGACGCTACCGAATGCACCGAGGAGTCCATCGGTCTTATTAAGCGAAGGCATGGCAAGCGGGCCAAACGCGCCCGCTCGGACTAAAGCTAACCGATAGGCGACCGGATGAGGCGGTCAATTTACACGAGGGTGGCCTTACTTGATGGGCCGTAACTTGACTCCTCTAGACTTATCGACTTAAGCTTTAACTACAGTTCAAGAACTTTAGATTTTACCTTTATTATAAACGGTATGATTAGCAACTACAACCCCGGTTATCTGCTCGTCCGATCCGGTCTTCGCTCTACTGTGAAGCGCCAGGAACTTCGAGCTCCAAATGATGATCATTGCTCAATTCAATGAATTGACGACCATCTCAGCTGGCAATGGGTCAAAGCTTAATTCAAATGACCATATCAGCTGGCTAGCTCGAGGTATTGCTGCCGCATCAAAAACACTATTTGAGGCGTCCTAGCGCGGGCTTACGGAAGCTCTTACGCGCCAACTGTCAATCCAGACCGGTTCACAGTCTACAATTGTCAACCCGTCCGCATCGCAAGGCTCCATCATTAACAGCCGTATACTGACGCCAGCCTCATCTTTTAATCCTGTTTCAAACGTTACAAAGATATGTTCCCCTTTGACCTTGGAGACCGTAGTAAAGATTGAAAGGTCCGGTTACCGTTAAGCAAACTTGAAACAACAGAGCAATTCAGGTGTGTCAATTTTATTTTGTCCACGGACGCTCAAGACTTTACTTTGGGAGTGACTGTCAAATGCATAGGTTAACTAATCAGAGGGCAGGCGACCCTCATCTACAAGCAATTTCAGTGTCTAAAGACCACCAAGGTGGATGCTTGCGAATACCTTATTTACGCGGGCATCGTTAATCGGGTGCGAAAATGTTGACAACAAAACCATCAGGGCAGCAAAAATCGAATGCGTAATTTTTGCACTTGGCCTAAGTTCGTAAAGGGATGCAGTGCTTTGCGCTAGGCTGCTTGGCATATTTGAGGAAAACCGGCAAATGTGCCTCCAAGTCATAACTACTGAAGGCCAAGAATAACTAAAACTCAAGCATGACACGCTTACGCTAGCGAGGCGACATAAAATCCAAAGTGTATTGAAAACCACATCCAAGAAACCGCTTTCAAGTGAAACCGGCCACGAAAAAGCCAAAGGAAATCCCACGCCACCAGCGGCCTGCTGGTGGTTTGATGAGTGGCAATTTGTTTGATTATATGCCTTCTTAAAACATGTTTGCCACAGGTGTCATAAATGGGGTCCTAAAGTAACACACTGCGGATCCAGCCTGCTGTGCAAGCGTGCTAGACATCCGCGACCGAATTCGTATGTTCCTATAAGATTCCACAGCTATAGTGCGATTCAGCTGGCCTACTCTGATGTACACGTGGTTCGCTGAAAGTACACCTTATATCACCTGAACGGACAACAACTACGTTTTCAGCTGGATACAGCCCTGGACATCACAATTATCTCCCGCAAAACTTGGCAGTACATTTGTGCTCCGTCAAGTAGCCGAACGACACACGCAAATAACTTTACTGAAGGTCAACTTAATCTCATTGCTAGAATGCGGTGTAAAATGCTTTTTGGAGCTGCTTGGACAAACAGCATTGTTTACATCACGGAGCTGTCACATTTGAATCAGCTCGGATTTGTCTGGATTCTGTTGGCTATTTCCCTGATTCAAGCCTGCAGTAACCTTCAGCTCGAACATAAGAGGTCTCTTTCTGAAGTGGATAAATCGAACAATAAGCTGATCAAGCAGCTACGAATAAAATCCCCGCCTGCGTTTCTCAACGACTTTGAAAGATGCACCAGGAGACCAATGCAAGGCTTACTCTCAAGAAAGGAGGGAAGTCCGTCTTCCGACCCAAAACACCTGTGTCATACGCCGAGGTTCCGATTGTTGATGCGGATTTTGATCGTTTGGAGCGCGCCGGCGTCATCCAACCTGTGAACTATTCAGGATGGAAAGCGCCTATTTTTGTTGTCAAGGTGATTAACGGTACGGTTTAAATGAGCACTAGTATCCGTTGCCAGGCGAAGACGATTTATTTGCTATGCTCACTGGTGCCACTTACTTTGCAAAGATAGATCTATCAGATACCGGCGGTTTGTTTTATCTCAGTAAGACCAACGGGCCGCAAATCACACGCTCTCATTCAGACGATTTGTGAGCCAAATGACACGAAAAGCACCAGCCTGCACAAGCAAAAGGGCCGCTGTGCAAACCACGTTGCTTTCTAATTTAACTGATCAGCACAGCTCAATGTGGTCCCTTACAAATTTTGCAAGAATAATGAAACATTATAAGTGAAATGTCACAAAGCCATCGATTTACCAAATTACGGTGGTTGTCGGTGATGATGATTAGGAGGCCAAACTAAAAATTATGATTTGCAGATGCGCAATTTGGTTAGTAATTGGCTCCGCAAGCTATCTACCGAACAACAATGTATGTTTCCACACGAAAACATTTACGGATAGAAATACTAGGCAAATTGGTTCCGGTTACTTGGTTCTCTGAGCGGAGTAAACCTAACCATATGGGGCAACTGCGAGAGCATGTCACAAACACATTTTCTTAAAGCATGGGCTTTGGATTAAAAATGTCCTGCTTTGGAATTATACCAGTTTCCAGACAAACGAAATGACAATACTTTTGTCGGTAACCAGGGCGAACTTTTGCATTGCCATTTTCAGCTGGTGGACTCTCAAGCTGTTAATGTGGCTGAGTTGGAACAGGTCGCAACAGGTGTGATTCGGGATTGTCATAATAGGTTATCCATGACAATGACTCATTGCTGACACCGGTAATCAACAGTGTGCAATCCCAGGGCTCACAGCTTGTGTTAGAGATTTAGGTGCAACATTCTCATAACAGAATTGGCCGTTCTGCTTTGTGGAGCTTTAAAAGTATCTGTTAGGTTCGTATGAGATGAGAGTGAGCAGATGGACCAACCAAACGTGTCAGGCAGCCAATGGGAGGAGAGCGTGATGGATACGATTACTGGACTCGCCTTGCCCGAGGTTCGTGTGATTGATCCACTGTTTGTTTAAATAAAGCAAAAGGGAACCTCATCGACTTAGAAGGTTTGATAGTTAACTACGCGGACCTTCAATTTATAACCAGGAGCTCGGTTAGCTAAACGTTGTAATTTTTTAAATTCATAAAAAATCCACATTTGAGTCAGAAGTAAGCAAGTGCGCGAAGAATATTCTTTTCGATAATTCTCATCAGGCGAATACAATTATGAAACAAAAAGTTTGGAGAGAATAAAGCCCGTACAGGTCTGTACAGAGAGCAACCAACTCATTAACCGGCAATTTGAAAACTAAAGCAATGATTTGATCAATCGGATTGTCGCATTAGGAAGCAGGTGATCAAGGAAGGTCAAGTTCAAGGCCAAGGCAATTTATGAGCTTGTAGCAGTGTGCGCTGTTTGCACAGCTCTGGTTTTCGCACTTTGATAGCAATGGCTTCAGAAATGCTCAATAAATGTTTCTTCAGCTGTTTTAGGTGTCGTTTAGAGATAGTATAAACGACTCGAAACGACTGGTTTATCTGGACTTGGTGTCCAGGGTCGACCAAGTGTTGTAATACAGAACTGTTGATGGATTTTACCGTGCCTTTTCGTAGTGACGCAGGACAATGCTCAGCGATTCTTTTGGACAAACACCTGGTCGTATGTTCAAGATACCTAGCACCACAGGTGCAGGTGAACTGGTATAAAACAAACGATTCGGACCGAACCGGGAGTTTATCCTTTAAGCGCTGAAGAATCAATGGTCTTGTTTCGGCAAGTAGTTTTAGGTTGGCGGCTGGAAATGTCTTGGTCACTGCGGTCGAGAATTTTCTGTTCACTGCGGTCGAGATTTTTCTGTGCAAACTGTTCGAACTGTTCTGTTCGAACAGTTTGCACAGAAAAATCTCGACCGCAGTGACCAAGACATTTCCAGCCGCCAACCTAAAACTACTTGCCGAAACAACATTGGCTGAAGCATAGATAGTCCAATATTTCTACAGGATATTCATAAGAGTCTGGGATGCTGCAATACATTTTAAACCCATTTCGAATAGCCTCCATCATTATGCACGAGTATTCGTGGTCACTCTTTTGCGAATTACGCTGTAACTGTTAGTCCCCAGATTGATATTCCAGTAAGTGCCGATGCAATATGAAGTGCATTTGACCAAGTTGAATTGGAGACGGTTTTTGGATGACCACGTACGGTCCCTTTTATGATTTCTAGTGTCACGTAAATATTCGTTGCCTTAATGTCGTGCCAAGTATTTACCTCGTCTGGAAGCTACAACAGCAATAAATTTGGTTGAAGTGCCGATTCTTGGGGTACTACTCCGTAGGAAAGCACTCAGGATAAAAATCAAGTAGCGTACTCTCACATTCAGTTGAAGTTGAATGAGAAAGATGCGCATCCCACACAAAACAGATTAACCGATTACATGGCACTAAAACTCATGATGAAGAATGAGTTGTTCAAGGTGATCTAAATCTTTTAATAATGTGTACTTAAGCGATAAAGAAAGAAACTCTGGTGTCTACTGTTTTCGTCTAGCTTGTTTGGATTAGGAGTAAGCTAGTGCTTTGTAACAAGTATCGGCATTTGTTGCTGTTAATGCATCTCAAGTAAACCTATATAAAATTGCCAATTACTTCCAATAGCACCAAAGAGTGATTGCACTTCCATCCAACAGCTCCACACGAATGCTGCTCTTGCAAATGCGTGTAGAAATTGCTTGTTTCTACATGGTCAGAACCTGAATTTCATCAAACCATTGTTGGAAGTACAGAGATAAGTACTCTGCACTATTCATCGTGGTCGTGTTAATGGTTTTGGATTTATGTCGTTCGCACCAAGCGAGCTGTACGAGCGCGTGCACAACCGTCTTATCATCAGATTTGCTGCCGTGAAGGATATGGAGACTAACTTTCAGAAAATTCACCACAGATATCAAATGCATACATATATAATTGCACTTATACACCATGGGCACCGGATGAGATAAGTCAGTAAGTGCTCACTCGAGCATTGCTCTTCACCAGTAAAAGTGTTTGTAGTGAAAGTGTTACTGTTAACAGTACAGTTTGAAATATGTATTCCGAAGGGGATTGCTTATGATAGTGTGCATATTGCCACCTACATAAGCATCGCCGAATCGATGGACATTTACGAGGAATGGCTGACGTACGCTGACTAGTTTCTCCACGCAACTGAAATTCGCAAATCAGTTAGAAACAGTGCAAGGGGATCATTAGTAAATATGTTTTATCACAAATCCGGAGTCAACGAAGAAAATGAGCAATGTCTCCAAACTTATACAGCGTTGCAGGGCTAAAACTACAGAAATAGGAAAGCAATGATATAATATACGTCTGGAATTTATGAGCTAAACTTCTTAACGCAATATAGACCCAAAATATCAAAACGTGATTTCACACCATAATGAACGCATGTTTTCTATCTGGTGTTTCCCACGACACTCGACGCAACCCTGTCTATGAGCACCCTGAGCAAGTTTGCAGGTTAATCTCATGACAAGGTTTAGCTGTGACAGTAACTGAACGGACAGAAGTACACGTTTGAACTTCTAGTGCTTCAAACGAATTCGATTTGTGCGTGATACCCAAGTATTCGAACCTGGGAAACAACACTCAGAAACATTTGCATGCGCGATAGGCACACGTCAGTATGTGTTGTACAGAAGATGATCATGAATTTCATGGGAATGGTAGGTTATCACTGTTCATATCAGGCTGCGTTCGAATAAACGACAGTGGACACATACAAGTCTGTTAATCAGGAAAATGATGACGCAATAAACGGTGGCAATTGAAGGCTATGAACATAGGTTTCATGCTACGAAACACAAACATTAATTCGAACACGGTTCCTATGCATTATTGACGTGCTATTTGCCAGGAACTGACCGGATTTAACGTCAACAGAACGCGCAGCGACATCGCTGCATCATCTACATAATGGCATTGCGTTGCGTATATTAACCCATGGTTGCTCGGCACAATTTGGCTGTAGTTCTACTTATCGAACCGCATTGAAAGCGCTGCCTTTATAGATATGTATCATTGGAGAAATATCCCACATAGCAAAAGTGGTTTCACTGAGATACTGAATTGGTGTACATGTTTTCGTCCTTCTGAAGATCTCAACTGCTTCCATTCTGTGTATGCTCTGCTCCTTTCTGATAGGTTTGTTCCAGTCACATATTCGAAAGAGTGAGTGACCTGAAGTTATTGGGAGTCATAGGGATATAACTAATAATAACCCACCTCATCAAGATTAAAGTTATTCCTTGCAACTTCTAGATGCGATTCAAGCCTAAAAGTTGTAGCTAGTAATTGCTAGAAATATATTTGTATGGGGTCGAGTCTTATTCTGAAATATGACCGAACACAATCATGAGCTGGTCTTTAACTTGTCAGTCGCAACTGATTTCACACCAGCTCATAAATATCCAAGCAAGTATGTGTTGCCTTTGTATCCAGCAGTTGATCGTTACGGACAAAATAACCAACCAGTTTGACAAGCTGGAATCTTATACCTCACCGATATTGGATAAAACCATCATTTTCCCTACATTTTAAAAACCACGTCTTGGCTTGCACTAAAATACCCCAGCCTTTGACACTGAAATCGTATGGGATCGCCATTGGGTCCGTTGTTAGCTGATGTCTTCATGGCGAAATTAGAGAATACCAAGTTATATGAGGAGATCACAGCCTTTGAATGTTACCACCGCTATATGGACGACATATTTGTCGTGGCCGACCAGTCTGTTGATCTGGACGCAGTTAGTGACCGCTTTAATCGGGCCCACGAGTCATTGCATTTCACGTACGAAAAGGAATTGAACGATCAGTTGCCGTTTCTTGATGTGCTGTTAACTAGAAGGGCAGACGGCTCGATCCAACGGCAAGTCTACAGGAAGAAAACCTGGAGTGGACAGTATACGAACTTTCACAGTTTCGTTCCGTTGGAATATAAGCGAAACCTAATTCGCTGTCTAACCACAAGGGCCCACAGGATCTGTTCTGAAGACAAGTTGGATAATGAGTTGACGCTCATTCAGAATTTGCTGCGCGAAAACGGATATCCTGATCGTTTCATTTTGAGGAACATGCAAAGTAAGCCCGACCAGTTACAGGTTCAGACAGCAGAGAAAAAAGAACTTTTCATACGACTACCCTTCAAGGGAGACGCCGCTGCTGAGCGTGTAACTAGAAGCCTTTCAACAGCTGTCAAGTCAACTTTTCCAGCAGCCAAACTTAGGTGTACCTTTTCCACGGAGCCACTCATCCGTATTTACAACAAAGACAAGTTACCGACGCTGACCGCTTCTATGGTAATTTATCAGTTCAAGTGCGCTTGTAGCGCTACTTACATCGGTCGAACGGCGCGGCAACTTTCGAAACGCATTAAGGAGCACCTACCACGTTGGTTGCGTCGAGGTGGTACTGGAGCTATAACTAGCTCAGTTATGGCTCATCTGGTTGATAGTGGGCATGAGGTTGACCCAGTCAGTGCCTTTCGAATACTGTACAGGGTCCCTCCACTCCAGTCGAAAGGCCTGCGCCTCCGGACCCTTGCTACTGCCGAGGCGATCAGCATTCGGTTGTACCAACCTCTTTTGTGTGCACAAAAGAAGCTGATCGAAGCTGTTCAGCTACCTTGGCCAGCCAAAACGGATCCTTCGGACAGCAACTGCAATTGTGCAACGGTACCTCAGACCTAGTTTGCTGTTTGTTACTGGTTCATGCCTTTGATCGACACGTGATCTATCTCATTTGAACTGATCGTTAATCCCCTTGTACTTTCCTATTGCGATTTCAACCATATGATTGTACAGGTCTGAAGATGAATCATCGAAAACAATTGTTCACCCTCGGTCTTTCTTCTTCTTTCAGAAATGCAGCCTAAATTATTCGAAGATTTGGCACGTCTAGTTGTTCGAAATATCCATTAACTTACTTCTCTTCAACGGCTTTTCACTTCTTAATATAATGCAAGCTCTTTATTTCATGGTACACCCATTTGAGCCAAAGTTTTTTCGGTGATAAAGGTTTAGAGTACAAAGGATACTACTCAGTCTTGCTTCTATATTGATTAGCAGGATGGTTTTCTCTTCTGTCCAATCATTATACCTGCACCGGTTTGATTATAAACGTATTCCACAACTCCTAACCATCCTTTCTAACCACTCCTCTTAAAGAAAGCAACTATGACACAATGGTTCCACGTGTCCTTTCAGCAAGTACCTACATAATGTTGGGTCGTATTTACTTTTCACTGAATCCCAGTGTGAATGATCTAAAGCTTATGACACATGTTTAGCTACTTAGCAGACCTACGGGTTAACTAGAAAGCACTTGGTGGGTGGCTTCAATATACCCGATATAAGTTTGTTGCAAACCTTTCGTCAGCAATCGAGGTGACATTATCAGCGCGTAGTTGAGCGGCGTGCAGTAGCGTAGAGAATCGATGAGAAGCCTCACCGAGTAATTTTTATTGTAATACTTAGTACGCCGTTTTTTTATTATCAAAGATTATTAGTAGATCGCAATGCCATAAAGTTAACGTCTCTAGACACATTCAGATGTTTAGCAAATACACGGAAAATAAGTTAAGTAAACTTGGTATAGACCGTTTAATATATTTAGAGTGATAGGCGTATACTTATAAATAGAGTAACCGGTCGCCCTCCAAGTTATCTGAAATGATGAGTTCATGAGAGGTAGCAAACGTGTTCCATAATATTGAAAACTGAAAAGGAATGCACAGTTGTTTCATCCTTTCGGAAATCGTCAACAGCCTTTATAAATTTTAAGTGTTTGAGACTAAAACATGCGACCTAACTTTTTCTGGTCTGTGGTGGAAAACACAGCGTTACCGGGTGCGGTAACAAACGACGTGACAAATGTGCGACATCTGGTATAGCGGCTGTTAGTTTCTGACATTCCCGAAAGGATCGAATGCTGGTACCATGTAGTTCCAGGCGTGTGTTGGCTGTGTAACTGAGGGTAGGTATGATATGTTCCTACTTCTTCCATTAAACTTCCCCCGCTACCCCATTCTACTCGGAATGCAGCTCAAGCTATCTCTAACGCCATAACTTAATTGGCCGCTTAAATTCCATCGTTGTTTAGTGAGAGGATAACCTGACCTCTTCTTAGTACTAATGTGTACTTCAGGGGAGTGTCAGGGGCGCTGTAGTATGTCTAATCACGACGGCCGTTGCCGTCTCCTTGGCTCAACCCTCTCAACCACAGACTGGCGGCAGTCAAGTTGCAGGTTCCGGCCCTACAAGGACCAGATAGACTGCACCCAGCAAACGAATTAAAAAGTGTTGAAACAGCCGTATTGCGCTTTTCGGGGGTAGGCTGCCTGTCTTAAGAAGTCAGATTTGGTACATTTCTTTCCATAAGATTGTGCATATAATATACTACGCAATAAACTATGAAAGATTTGTGTCTATAATCACCAGACCGTTTTACAACGTTTCTCGTCTTCTTCAGAGTATTCTTATCCAGCTTCAATGCTCCGAAATGAATATCGTGCACACGTCGTGCGCACGGAGGTACATGGCAGCTGCGCTGTCAAGAAATTATTTGCCGGAAGCTGGCCATCCTGCGGAATAACTCAAAGCTGTTAACCTGTTATGCCGCTTTGAAGTAAAAGGATATCGTATAGAAGGAATAAGGCGGCACAAGGCGCCACGACTTTAGCTTTGTGAGACCTTTATAACTTGGTGCTCGGAGACAATGAAGCAGCCGTCTAAGAACGTGACATTTTACTCCATTTATCGGACTAATCACTCTGTTTATGATGCTTTGCTGCTCAAGGAAATCCATAGTCTTATTTAGGCACCGCTCCGTGAATAATCGCTGAAACAAGGTCATCGCACTCACCTGTTTGCCAAGTATACCATTAAAGGAGCAAGAAGTCTAATCGTTTGGCCAGGTAATACAGGGAAAATTTGCAGTTGTGAGGCGTGCCATTCACACAACACCCGCTGGATGATTGAAACTATGATACAACAGGATGCCGCTGATAAACCGGTGCAGAAGATGACACTGAATTTAAGCTGTGCTAACGGTAAAAATTACTTACTCACGCTGAATTACCATAGTGATTATGCTGAAATCGAATTACCTCCACTGTGACCACGGAAGCAGTACCCAATATGCGCAGTTGCAAATTGGCGCAACATGGAATATCGGAGGTGCTCGACTGTACCTATCGCCCATAGTCTATCAATGCTGCCTTCCAGACCCTTGAAACATAGCAAGAATTAGTGAACCAGCGAACCAGCCAATTGAAATAAAAAGTAAGATCAGTGGTGACATAGGCAAAGTGACGGTTGTCAATGTCTAGAATTAACGGTGAAGGCTGGTACCGGAGAATCGCAAAACGCCTTCAACGAAATGCATCAGGAACAGGTGTAGCCACCAAGCGGCTAAAGGAGTAGAACACTGATGCCGAATCTAATATACATTTCAGTCCAGTTTCCTTAGCGAGAGATTACCAAACAATCCCAGGAGAAGAATGATCACCCAGAAGCGGTATTGCGACCGTGGTACAAGGGTATTATTTGAGTTAACATAGGGGAAGGAAGTCTGTGTTCATCCAGTACTCGGCGGCTAAAACCGGTGAAATAAATACGTGGTGACGGCGAATTAAATGTCGGAGAAAGAAAGGAGCAGTAGAAGTAGAGTGCTTTTGGGACAACACCAAAAACAATAATTTGCATAAGAAGTGTTGCGCCACAAGGCTAGGGAAAAATGGCAAGTGTAGCTGGCACAGACGTCGCACTGTAGCCGCCTGAATGATTGGTGCCAGGTAACCTTTCAACTCTTAAATTAACAATATTATATTGCCATTCATATACGCCGCTCGGCTTTATGTGCCGAAAGTTTACTGTATGTGCTTCTATGCTCCGTTTGACCAAACCTGGGACGATATCAGTCGAAATATGCACGGAAGTTAATTATTGCCGTCTCCGACAAGATGCATTAAAAGCACAGTTGAAGATAGGCAGGCATTCACAGGTAGTCGCGGTCGATACTTAACTGCCTGGACTGACCGCAATAGGCCATTTATGTTAGTCATCCTTACAAATGCCCGGAAGACATTTATCAACGGTAAAAAGGCGCAAGTACACGATTGTTTGCTTGCTATGCTATCCGTGCATTTTTAAGCTAAATAGAGTTTAGATACTAATTATTGCATGGAGCAGGTTGCTAGTTTCCGTAGCGCAAACTACATATGCAACACTACCAGTGATTTAGCTGGACGTGCCGGTCAGTTACAGCAGCCCTACGTTAAGGACTTTTCTGCTAAAGGCTATCACGCATTTGTCATCTCAAACTGTTTGGGCCGATTTTCCACGCAATGGGAATTCGCTTCGCAATAAAAATTACAGAAATTATCGCGGATCTTTTAATCACGCTGCCTGTACACGAACGGATAGCAAGAATAGACTTGCTAGTAGAGTGCTGTAGTCCTCCATTCTTCGTCATATGTGATATATCACCAGTAATCCATATGCCCGAGAGCGCAGTGTAAAGCCATTTTGCCCCATAATTGCTTGGCAGAAGTGGATACCATTTAACTTCGCCAGAATACAAAGCCATAAGCACCGTCTAGCATTATGACTAGTCAAAGCTTAAAAATGAACAATGAATTTCTCCGAGGTTAGACATGCTGCAGTCCAGGTCCCTTTGTATATTTGATGGGGATATTCAAATAATAATGACAATAATAATAATTAAACAGTATTTTAATGGGAAATCAAATGCTTATCGCTTTTTCCGTTGTACTATTGAAAGCCGCGTAAATCCACAGCACCCATATTTAACATCAAATAAATCCAGGATATACACCTGGATTAGCGCTAAATAGCAAACTGTAAGTGGATGAGTGTGTCATCCAACCGGTATTTACTTGCTGTCATTGTTGGTGCAGAGATGACGGATTCAGGGAGAGAATTTCACTGGTGACACACGAATGAGAAAAATTGCTGGGACGCTTCAGATGTTAATGCTGTTCTACGCGCTGCAGTGTGTGATCTCTATAGATCGTATGGCGGCTGAGTTTCACTAAGCAGCAACATACCTAATGTGTGTCTTAGGGAATCCAATATGCGCTAATCAGGTAGCCTCGTAATTTGCGATAACAAGCGCTATATACCCCAGTCGTTTCAGGATTTGCTCGTTTGATAGGTGGTGCACTTCGATGTTGCTTGCTGCGAAATTGGTTACAATTGCTGTTTCCGATAACGCTACCACTTAAAGGCTCATGGACCGCAAAGATAATTTCATGTACTTGAGCATTCTAGTAAATCCAAACTAAGCTAAGGAAATATTGCAGAAATCGATTTGCCCTGCTTCGACTAGCATGATTGTGTCTAAATGCTTGGAAAACGTGTAACAACAAATAGTTGAGTTATTGACTTTTAGTGATGATATAAACATGTTATAAGTAACACACACAATAACATTATGTCGAAATGGTGCGTAACTTCCATAGGTACAATAGCAACTTGCGAAACAATACTTCAGTGGATGAAATTTGAGTGCTGTTTTACTCGTTTGCAAATGTGAACGAAACCAATTTTTTTGGCCTCAGCAATTGTTAGGTAAAATTCTCTATTTGGCTATCGACTATCGATTTTGGCAGTGAAGAAACTGAAAAATCACGGAGCTGCTTGATGCCACCTGTTGCTTCAAAGAAGGATGGAAGCCAGTCAGCATATTCCCGTCTATTATTTGGAAGAAAATGCATTGTATTCATAATGACCTTATAGAAGCTATATTGTTGCACATACTTGAATGGTGTTAGCTAACTACTAAGTATGCCACTCCAAAGTTATAGGGGCTAGTAGATATCCTGTCATAACCGAGAGAGTTTTTACTGACCGATTTAATGTTGTGAGACAAGTGGTAGGATTTTAGAGGCAAATCTTAACATCCACTGACTAGCAGTTACAACGCAGTGAAAATGTGTATAAACAAAGGAACACTTACAGCGCTACACTGGCCAAACCTTCCCAACAACTTGAACATATATTACGCCTTTCGTAAGCGATATGCCTGATTTATCGAAAAGGACCGATCCAGTTTTCCGAATATTCCCACGGAACCTGTTGATATTTTGCAGCGCAACGTGCCACATTCATAGGCGTTTGTTTAGTTAAATGTCTTCATACGTTTCGGATCTCCCATGTGGACACCATTATTTTGCGGCACTGGAGAAATGTATCAGAGATAAGAAAATTTATTTTGGTGTCGTATCGTTTGAATCAGTAAATTTTCGTGCTTGCGAGGCAAGTTGCCAGGCATGTAAGCAATCTAGAGGGCAACTCAGCATATTGTATTAGTTCGTGAATTACTTCGAATGCAGATGACAAATCATATATTCCAGCAAAATATGAACAGGAATATTAAGGTCGGATTGAGCACCAACCTACAACTACTGTGGAAAATAATTGTATTGCATCATCCAAATCTACGCTACGATAACTGTGAAACCTCGAAGACTCTATTCCCTCGAGCCAAGGTAATAACTATAACGCCGTTTAGTTGTACTCAATTGGTGACCAGCAGGTTTCAAGTGGTCCAACTCGGTCCAAATGTTCACTATATATGTTGCAAAACTGAAGTTGTTGAGGACTAAGCAGGGATGCCAAAGCATGCACTGCCCAATGGCAACGGCAAGGCACACTTTGTTTGTTGGGTGAACCTTCAGCAATCGCTTACCTGTGAACTCTATAGGAGCACCGCGTGTTCCTTACTGCGATGAAACTATACATTACGGAACGGTGTTCGCGATGAGGAGCGGTGGCAAGTATTCCCCACGATGAGAACGCTTGTGTGAGTTTTGCTTGGTCCCAAGTGCGACGCTTTATAGATACCAAATCTCAACCAGCCAAAATTTCCGACTAAATTTCTTTTAGAAGCTGTGTATGTTGTCTAATGTGAAGAAATTAAAACATGTTTTTGAAGTTTTTGAGGAATATCAACTTCAGAAATCGGTACCCATGCTACCAACCTAGACGAATTTCGTAGATAATGTAAATAAAGCCCTATTTCGAAATACACAGTAAGTTCTGTGAAAATTTCGAACATAATATCAACAAAGTGTGGGTCGGTCAAGTGCTGGATTGAGATTTATGACCCGTTGTTTAGTTTATGTTACTGAATGCATACATCACCTAATTACGTTCCAGTCATATTTACTTGAGTATGCAAAGCTAATACAATGACCCTACATCCTTTTTAAATTAGCTTGCTTAAATCCAGTGCGTTTTGTTATGATACAGGAATTTTTGTCATGGATAGATTTCGGTACGGGTTTCATGTAATCACAACGGTTTGAGAAGAATAATACAATAGCATGTACGTGCCATCTTATGTTGCAGAATTTGCAATGATTTAGTAAATTGAGCAACGCGGAAATATTTGTAGCAGTTGTTACCAAATAACCACAGTAGGAGGTGCTTTTCTAAAAGCAATACGTAACAGGAAATTAATAAATAGATATAGTTTATTCCCCATTGTATCGAGGTACACGATGAGCAACTATCATACGTGGGTTAGTTATATTTTAAACGGCATTAGAATTGCTTTGTCATTTCGCTGCAGTCTGACTTCACATATTGAACTTTTCAGTAATGCGATGTGGGTATAAATGCGAGTCCAAGAAGGGAAACCGTTTGCATAAAATTAATTTACTCGAACTATCAAAAATGCTGCTTGTATGTGATTGACATTGCGTAAGTTTTTAATTGTAAGTCACCCTCAGTAAATTATTTGCAAGGATTGCGGAAATATCACGTGAACTAAGATTCCCGTGCAATCGCATCTCGCTCCTGACCATCCCGTCATTCATTTCGCAAACGCACACCAGCTCGTTTGTGCAGGATTCATAGAAGCACTGGTAAATAACCCAATTCACGTATGAAGTTTGCTTTCAATCTATACGCTGAGAGATTAAAAATGTTGCTGAATTAGAGTCGTCGCAAGGCTTTGAGCGGGATAATATTGCACATTATAAAATGACGGACGGTGCCGGTGGTCCAAGGTAATTATGATTCCCAGACAAAGAATTCAGTTGCTAAATTCTTGGGAAGTCAATCAATTGTTAAGACGTATGAACCACACGCAATGGAGAATACGTTGGATTTTGGTGTTGAACTGAATCACCAGGTTGAGTTCTACAGTAGGATTGCACGTTTATCCCAGTTGTCCGATTCATGAAATCGTCATAGGGCCTTGCTTCCGGGGTAACGATGATTGACATGACGTCTAAAGTGAACAGTGGTCATACAACCGTTTATGATTTACACAACGCATATACACCGGCCTGTTAGGAAGTAACTAATTGTTTTCTGTTAACAATCTTACAGAGTACCCGGGCTTACAGGAATTCATTTGTCTACTTAAATTTGCATCTGCAACACATTGCAAACATAGAGAACTAGTCTAGTTGCAACTACATTTCGCCGAGTTTTAATGCGGTAAGTTTAAAACATTCGAGAAACAAGCCGTGAGTATGTTTAACTAAAGCGGGGTGTTCTGGAGTGCGCATTACATGGTCCTGCATTGGTTGCTTACTCACACCCTCCAAATTTCTACTACCCTACTTGAGGACTTTTCGGGTACCGCGTAGATATTTTGCAATTAACCTATGAGTTCGTATAAAGTTGACATCGAACCATACGTAGAAGATAGAAAACCGAGGTAGTTGGAAACAGTAGGACCATTTCAAACCATCGCCTATTTCTTTTGCCAAGACGAAACATTTTTATCATCATAACAGGATAGCAATATTCATGCAGTTGACTTGCAGTCAAAAATGGAAGCTGCAACACCATCAATTGCGTAAAGAACGAAAGTAGTTAGATCGCATTGCATGGTTCATAAACAAATTTATCTTCATACTTACTGCTAGAGGCACTAAGGAGTTGGTTTAGAAAACATGCAAATGCTGCAGTTTGCATTTTAGAATCGTGTCTTGACCAAACCCTATCGTTGTGTGTAGAATGATGGCACCGTTAAATGAAATGTTACTTTATCTGTACGCATATGTACAGAGCAGCGAAGTAGAGGGCCTATCAGGGAACAGTCCATAGATTTATGCACCAACTGGTACCACATGTGAAGGCTTCAGATGTTACGTGCCTATCTTCAAGTATGCTTTTATTGTATGTTGTTGAAGACAGCAAGTATGATTCCCTTGCTAAGATCGACTGATATTGAGCCATGTTTCGACAAAAAGCGCCTAAAAGCACACATAGCAAACGGTCGGAACATAAAGTCCAGTGGCATCTATGTGCGCCAAAAGATATGGTTAATGTAAGAATTGAAAAGTTGGCTAGCTCCAAACATGCAGTTGGCTAAATGACACAAGTCATGAAAATGCATCCTTCATCCTTGTCGTTATAAATTTGCAAGCACATGCAAAATAAACCCTTCATGAGGAAAAATTATAGGTAAATAAAAAGTATACACACTGCTCTCCTCAAAAAGACTGCGAATGTTTGGAGGAATTTTCTGTCGTTGTAAAATTTCGTTACGACGTGGATTATCTGGCTGCGTGCCAAAATTTGGCCAAACCATACGCCATCAAGTACTCGTCAAATGCTAGTAATGTGCAACAATCCATCTGCTTGGTCCTCCATAAGCGCCAATTACTTGCCAATTTACGTTCATTCATGTTTACATGGTGCATAAATTTTAGCCCATGGTGGTGACCTTAATCGGCATCCAACTGCCGCCGGTGACGTTTCCCTGACACCATGCTGCAGAACCCACCCCTTCAGCAAAGTAAACTCAGCGGAATGTATAGCACGCTTTTCAAATCATACACCTTGACATACATTGTCCGTTCCCATTCGTAACTAAGGAGCCTTATGAGCCCAAGCGTTTCCTTCTCTGACGTTGTTGGACAGAAAAATAGCAATTCACACGAACGTCGGTCAATCCGCGTTCAGTGATCGAATATATAAATAAATAAATAAATGGTATATTCTCGAATTCTTCGAGACACACCAAAGCAAGCATGATCAGAATTTACATGCAATTATGTTTTGCAATAAACACGTTGCTATGTATGTAATCCGCAGCAAGCCGAAAGTTGTACAGGCATGGAGAATTGCAAAATTGATCATGAGGAATAAAGCCGTCAATGCATGACGACACGATGGGTTCTAGCGTGCATAGCGTAAACCGTCTGTACATTACATGTGTAGAGAAAACGATACATGTAGGCAGGTAGTAACATACCCTTGCAAGTGTCAGGAAAATGTTAAATTATGATTCTAGTCCACTTGCCAGTATGTAGTTGTGGGCAGTGACTTTATTCAGTGGCGAGTCTTCCGTCACGTTGCAGTTTTTTAAACGGACATTTGTGGCTTTTTAGGGAAAACGCTTGCCGCGCAAAAAGCCACCACGTCCTAAAACACTGTCGGAAATCCGTTTGTACACTAATGTAACACTGGCAGAGCAACTTGCCGACTGAGTTCACTCGCGGTTTTCCGCAGTCAATTGACTTCCAATTTCCTCTGTTATTTGATCAGGTTTCTTTGGCAGGGACCGCCATAATGGCTGAGACCCATGGAGGGTGAGAGCTTCATGAAGTTACGTCTTTGTGAGTGTTCAGGTGAGCAAAATGTCAGTTTCCTGCGTCCGGATTTTTCAATAGTCCTAAGCTTACTCGTTTGATCTATTTTTTACTCTGATAGAACGCTCTCGTCACATGCTCGATTTTCTCGCATCTTTGATTTTCCACATTTCAAGCTACCGTTTACTACTTTCCTCACGCCGTATGACGCTCTAATTCCAATTCTCATTGTTGTCTCCGCTGTCGTCACAAATGCATTCGGTTTCTATTGAATGCGTTCTGGTATTTCATTCACGTGACATTAGACCGATTTTCGCAGCTACCACCTCTTTGGCCATCGGGTACTGAATGGACCCAAGTTCCTACCCCAAAGTTAGCTCATGTAATTTCCATGCATGACGTTCCTGCTACCGTTTCTAATTGGTCACCCTTATTCTCAGACCGTTCGGTGGCCTAGCAATATTCTGAACAATCGCTTTCGCAATCCTTATCTCAACTCTATTGTTACCAATATCTTTTAACTGTAAACAAGGTCATTGGTGTTTGAGCAATGCGCCAGTGCGCAGTTACTGCTTTGAGGACGTTTCTGGTGCTCATGGCGTATAAGCTTCCGTGGGATTCGTCTCCGTCTTCGCTGACAGAAGGTTGCAGAACTAGTTCAATAAAGATACAAGCGTTTACTCGGCAAACCAGCTCAGCGAAAATCACAGCATGTTTAGCAGACCAAACTCCTCGATATAAATTGTAGTCGTAGTTAGAAAAGTAAGGACCCTTCTAGTCGACGAGGTTTCCTTTTTGCTACAATTAAATAAAAGATGAACCACTTGGAGCAAAATCAGGCAATCCGCGTCCATTAATCGAATCCGTCATTCCCGCCTTCTATTGGCTGTTTGCAATGCTTCCTTTGTCTAGCTGCTCCCTCTCATCGTATCCTAAAATCACAGATACGCTTAAACTTCCACGATGCCTTATGAAAAAATCCCTTCGGAGATTGTTTCATCTAAATAGCCAACGCAAGCTAGGAGTCCTAGGATTGTTTAGCTGTCATCATCGGTGTCAGCAAGGAGGCTTAGTCCTGGATTACCTATTATGAGAAACTCGAATCACGCCTATTGGCACCTGTTCCAAATCCGCCACTTACCAGCTTGAGAGGCCACCAGCTGGAAATGCTGATGCACAAATTTGCCGTAGCTGCCAACAAAAGTATTGTCATTTCGTGTCTGGAAAATAGTAGACCTCCAATGCAGGTCAATTTTACTTCAAAACAAAAGCTTTAGAAAGTTGGTTAGTAAAATGTCATCTCGGCTGCACTACGCTAGATAGACTGTTTCGCTCAGGGTACCAGCAAGAGGCTCAGAGGCAAACAAGCAAGCTTAACAAACGCCACGAGTTTTACAAAGGGGATTTGATAAACAACTGGTCCCCACCCCATCCCTCTTAGCCTCCCCCTCCAACCACCATCTCATTATTTAGTCTTTTATAATCTTGCATAATATTTTTTGGGTGCACAGCAGCCGGCTGGTAGCTTACCAGAACGATGCCCATCCGTTACTGGTATCTCAGCCAGCTTGCACCAGTTGTTTTTTTCTCTCCTTTTTTTCTTTGTATTGCGGCACAGTAGCTGAGGTGTTCCCCACCTCTAGCTAACGTGTATGGTGATGATGATGATGACTATGTGGAAGCGTGGAATTAGCACCCCAATTTTAAAGGCGGTAGCCGTTTAGGGTCTAAAATTATCGCCCAAAGGTTTTCCTCCCTGTACTAACGAAGGTAATGGAAGCGGCCATTGCTGACGCTTTGATGGACTACCTGAACAAAGCAGCATCTTGGCACCGGATCAGCTGCACTGCAACAGTGTCACACCAACCGTCGGGAAGACTTCGTCGCAGACACTGCTGCTGAAATCGCTCCAAATAACTGATAGCTTTCCAGTAGATCGTCAACGTATCGCCGCAGTTTAGAAGAAAGGACAGTAGCAGGAACGTGTATACCATCAGCTTCGTCGAACGCTATCTAAGCGGTTGTTTCTCACACGTATTTATAACCTTTTATTCGCAAACGACGCCTTCGATACACGGACGCGCAGCGCGAAGATTATCCGCAGGCCAGTAAATTTTACGCTTCCCGGGTAGCAAAACCCCAAATTGGCTTCCAATGCGTCGGCGTCAACATGGATTTGCTTAAGCACAAGCATTTCAGTTCTAGAGAAGGCGGTATGAGGGACACACCCTAGTCAGAGTTCATACAGATTTTAAGGTCGAGCGCAATCCAACGAACGCAGAAGTCATGTACAGTATCTCATCGGCGTCGAGTGCAAATAATGCGCAGTGGTTGGAAAGCAGCAACAAACGGATGGCTCTCTCATACACTAAGGATCATACACCGAAACGTAGGAGGTTCAGAAAACCTCCATCAATAGTGAGCTCGAAACCGATGTAGTTACCAAAAGCAGTATATAAAGCAAATAGCATCATAGCAGTTGGGTTAATATTAAACATGGTAAAAACCAAAAGGCAGCGTTGATTTACCCCAGAAAACATTTGCGTTACGCTAGCTTTTACAGCTCAGCTGTCTTTTTGCCTGCACACCACTGTGCAACTATTTTATTAAACGTACGATGTTATTTCGCCAACCAAGCTCATCTAACACCACCCACTATACCTCACGGCTAATTTTGTCAGTGCCTTGGTGAGGTCTAATATCTGTGAGTAAAATTGTTGGTTTTGGTAATGCGACTTGAACGCAATCTGCGTTGCTCTTCCAAACCGTCTAACTCAACAACTTAAGTAACGAGGCTACTAAGCATGTTCTTTGCATAAGTTATTCTAACACAATCCAGTCTGTTCATACCACAGGAACGCGTGGCACATTGCTTGCCTCTTTGTCTTTATGCAGCACTAGTTGCGCAGTGGCACGGCTCAGAAGAGGTTGGCCTTCCACTTCCGCTTCAGCTGTGAGTTTAAGCAAACGTGCGTGCGTATCGCTCATTTGTGGTGTTTTCACTGTCGCCCAGCGGCGTTTTGTCACAAGCCTTTGAATCTATACGCATTCGCCGTGCTTTTAAAAGCTCCAGCTTGCGATGCTATTTTCTCAAAAACACTCCAGCACATGCTACAGTTACACTAAATTTCCAATTCCGGGCAGTGTTTCACCGATATTCATGCGCCATAATGCGCCTAATTCCAAACCTCGGTGACATTGTTCTGGGTTGTTTGCTAGACCAATGCAGCGGCTTGCAAACCAACTGTCACTCGTTCATTTTCAACAATGCTTGGTGCAGCTACATGTCTTAAGGCCATTTCACCTGGCGCGACCCACTGGCACAACCACGAAAATTCTCAAGCACACCTCCGTGGAAGCTGCCTCATGTTTTAGCTGCCAACTTCAACTGGCACGCCAGAGGACAGCCTGCAACGTCTGCAACGTGAACACCGTGGGCCTACGACGCCAATAGCGGAACGACTTTTTACCATGGACAGTGAGTCTTTCAGATGGTTCGTAACATTGCCTCAGCAAGCCCGATGCCCAGTGTGCCTCTGTCTAAGTATCTTTGTTAACCTTGTTCCAAACCTCTTAATGAGGAATTTTTTGCCTTAACTGTTGCCAATTTTTCAGGCAAAACGCCTCCAACGTAAAACAAGTCAGGACAAGTAACTAAACACACCAGGCTGTCTGTGGTTCTGCATGGATTGCACACCTGTCCCACTGAAAAAAGCGTATTTCTATTATCTCAGAAGTATGACCAGCGACTAGCTAAGCTTGAGGAACTGCTGACCATCAAAATTACTACGACTGTCTTAAGCATCGCGGAATGTGCAACTCAATCCTCCTCGTAAATGCTGCTGCTATATCGCGAACAACTGCTAGTAACACAGTTAGCAACAAGACACCTAGAGTCCAGAACACCAACAGCTGTCCCCATACCACACGTTACTCACATTTAACGCTGATCTCAGTTTCACTGGATTAACTTAACGTAGGGATGCTTCCGAACTCTCGGCGGAGTGCATACAAAAAGAGCAAGCCGCTACTAGCAAAATTTGGGTTAGAGTTGCTTCCAAGAAGAGCCGCCATTTTAATGTAACCTCACCTCCAAATGAATGGGAAGCTGAGGAACGTCGCGGAGTTTTCCTAATGCAATTTCCACAGGTTTCCTGCGCTACAGCAAGGAGTACTTTAATCACTAACCGCGACATGTGGAAAGGTGTAAAGAAACAACTACCTGTATCGAGCGTATTGTGTTCCAATACCCCAAAACCAAATTCCACAGCACTAAGAAGCAGGCAGTTGGATGACCTCAACCAATGATATACTATTAGTAAACTATTTGGACTTGTACTGAAATCCGCATACGTAGTGCGTATAACGCGTCACCCTTACTGTATGCAGTTTTGAGGGTCAAGAATTTGCGTGTTGTGTTGAACTTCATCACTAAAGTAGAACCAATACTACTGTGGAGAAATAGTCTCGTCCATTCGTATCTTTTCAGATATCCAATTGATAAATTGGCATCGGGTTACCCGCAAATTAAAGGACTACCGGAATAAACCTAAAGGAGGAACCACACTTCTTCACAGCTTTTTTGAAACTGAAGCGTATGATGAGTATTAGACAAAAACCCATGGTAAAGTACGGTGGTGTTATATTCGTAAAACAGTCTGCTTGGATGATGTGCTAGCGAAATCCGTGTCTCGGCTGCGTACCTCACCGTACTACAAAGGAATTTGCCCAAAAGTATTGAAGATGGTCCTTCAGTCGAAATATATGGAAACACGGCTGATGTAAAGCTGATACATGTTCAGTTGCAGGCTACCATCCGAGCGTCAGCTAACGGCAATCAGCAATATGCCTCTTGGAGTTGAAAGGTCATTCAAAGAGCCAAAGTCCATGGGATCTACGAGAGATCAGTACACCAGCAGTGTCCCGAATGAGCCCGCACAACGTGCAGAAGATGATGGTGACCAGACATCTTACACTGTATGAAGAATATTAGACAGGGGACGAACTACACTGGCAATGAATAGGACGTTAAACACTTCACGACGTACACATCAAAAAAGAGATTAATGGCCCTCCACTCACTGCTCAACGAATCTTCATGCATAAGCGGCGCAACTTCCGAAATTTTACTTAAATTTGAGAAACTATCATGTTTGAAAGCTAACGCCCGAGGGCTCCCCAGTAAGCTTACCAAACTTCCGCCATGTAAGGTTGCGAATGCTTGGGAGTTAATTTCCAAGACCCAAATTTGGTTACAAAATGAGGTGGCAGCTATTGAGGTTGGAATGTCAGGGATGTCACTCAACCGGAACAACCGCATTTGCAGAGGAGGTGGGGTCCAACACAACTGCCGCAACGATCTACAATATGAATAAACTGGTGATCTGGAAACGCACGGTAGGGACCCAATCTGGTGCAGTCTCCGACTAAAACTTAACAACGCATGTCTTCTAGATGTCGTTGACCTACTCCACGGTCCTCGCTGGAACTGGATTCCTGCTCGATAAGTGCCCTGAACCGAATAACACTCACTAGGCATAGCCACGTTTTCATCTCGGGTGACTTAAATCTACACGATCTGGAGGGGTCGGCATCAACCACTGAACAGTTAAACGCAGACTTACATGAACAAATGGTTAGTACTCCCTTGTAAAACACGTCACCACGACCAATCGGCTCAGGATAACAAACAAACTGCCCATATTGGACCGTGTGCTCACGAATGGAGAACGCATGGTTGAGGAGTTACTGGTGGATAATTCAGTAAGTCTCAGCGACCATGTAATAATAATACCCCACAAATACGTGTGATATGCAGAATAGCCATCTGAACACTCGGAACTTACTCATACGATCATAAGCTACCACGTATTAAAGAACTCGCCAAAAGCTGCTTGGGAATTCCGAACCAACGCTCATTGTAACAACGTTTGGAGAGGGTGCGTTGATAGACTTAACGACATCTTCAACAGAACAGCGGAGACCAAACAATTTAAACCTCAAAATTGCCTTCAATTCTAAGAAGCAAGACTCGGAAATGCCTAGAGACCCCGACGCTGAGAATTAGGGCCATCTCCTGACGCACCGCAACCATTGCAATTCACTTGTCCGTGAGGATAATGTAATGTATTAACCATGCCTAGCACAAAAATGCATGACCAAAAACAACCTGCTATTTAGGCATGTCAATAACCTTCATCAAGCAAAGCTGGAATCCCTCTATATTTCACCACAGGCGGTAGAATACCTACGACCGCCGAAGCAGCTAATAACCTGAGGCTAAATACGCTCCAATTTTCGAACTTGCAGCCTCTACGTTTCACTTAATATTATGCACATTACCGACTACATTGTTTACACTTGTAATTTTCAACCTATCAATGGTGCTAATGAAGCTACTCTCACGGTGAGACCATAGTTCTCCGAAAGAAGACAATATACGCCCTAAGGCTCTGAAGACTGTGGCCAACGATCTAGCTGAAATAAGGTTACAATATTTCTAAATGTGCTTTGATAAAAACTAGTCCTTACTATGTGGAAGCGTGGCATTATCACCCCAAATTTTAAAAGCATTAGCCTTTCACAGGCTGCAGAATGTCGCCCAGGGTCTCGCCTCCCTGTTCTCAAGTACATGATGCAAACGGTCGTCGCTGACTCTTTGATTTACTACCTGAAAGAAGGCAACCCCTTAGCACCGGATCAACATGGCTTCCGTCAACAAGAAGGAGGCATCACCGACATACTGCTATCAGGAGGCAGCTGGACGGAAGTTGCTAATAATGTGGTCGGAATTGACGTGATCTATCTGGACTTTTTAAAAGCTTTCAAGCTTCTGGATAGCCGCATTCTACTTTAACTGATGTAGCGGTATGGAATCAGAGATGCTGCACTGGTTGGATGGGCAGCTCTCTTTGCCAACGGAGGATTCAAGTACTCCATAGGGGATAACGCTTTAACCAGATTGCGGTGGAATGTGATGTTACTTAAGGCCGCGGTTGTTCTTGGTATTGATGAAAGACCTGGCAACAATTGTCCCCTCACCTTTCTTGCTATGCGCAGATGACGTCAAGAAATGGCAGGCGATTAGGAACACTGAATGTCAAGGTCTACTTCAAAATGAATTAGGTTGCATTTAGGAATGGTCAAAAGGGAACCAGCTCCAGTTCAACCTAGCATTGTGCTGGGTGACACATCTGCGTCACCATCCGGTGTGTACTTGCAAGCTTCGAGACCCAATATTGGAGAAGTTCTCATAGAAAGCGACCTGAAGGTATTGGTACAGAAAGGTCTCCGGTGTTCGAAACAAACATACAAGGCGACGAGAACCGGCAAGCAAAACTTCGGGCTTATTCGCAGAGACTTCGGTCGGTTTGAAGCCTCTATCTTTCCCTAAATGTTTAATGCCTTTGTGCGACTGCGTGTAATATAGGCTATTCAACCGTGGCGGCAGTTGTAGAAACAGGATCCTGTTTCTCACAAAGCTCCTCAACGAAAGGCAACCAAGCACATCAGGAGCATCTTTCATCTGCCCTAGCAGCTTAGACTGAAATCTTTAAGAATGTACAGTAGCCGATATCGGCATTTGCGGGTTACCTCTTTATGTTATACTAGATTCTGAAGAACCTAAACTACATCTGCCGTCTGCTGCTCAACTTGAATCACAACACTAATATAAGGGGTCTATTCTTGAGAATACAGTATAGCCGGCTTAAATGACGCAGCAATTGCTATTCCCTGCGCGTGTGACAGCCTTGGAACGCCCAACCTAATTACGTCGTCTCTGCTCCAAATCTGGTGAAATTTAAAACGAATTCACGATGAGTTGTCTCATTTACATTTCATTTTATTTATTTTTAGCTTGGGGCTACAGAACGCAATCAAACCGTGTCTTGCTAAGCGCTCAACCAATGGGAATATGCATTTACACTTTTAGTACTTTAACCTGCCCGCTGTTCTACATAGGTCTATGGTGGTTATACCAAAACGCTTTTCACGTTATCACACATTATGTATATCTCCAAGGTCAAGCGAGAGAAGCATCGTCATGTGGCGAAAACCATCCTGTTGGCAAAAGCGACTTTTCTCAGGGTAGTTTCAGAAGCTTTTAGGTGTTTGGGTCCCAAGGACGCCAAGCTTCCTCTCACCATTAGAGTTTGGTAACAACTCCCACTGATTTAAGCATTTATAAATGATTCTCAGACAGCGATTGGAAGAACGGGTAATTTAGCGTGATTTATTGGTAATTAGCACCTTATCTATGAACCATGCAGCGAATCGCACTATGTTAGTAAACAACCATCTTTCTTACTGCCTATTTCGCATAGGCTGTAATGAGAGTATTTGCTGTAAAAGTGCTGTAAAATTTATGCACTGTGCTTGGTGGGCATGAACAATCTGTCAGTAGTACAGACGCCAAGTCCTTAGCATATACTTTGAAAAGTTCAGCGCCAAGAACAGCTCCTTGCGAAACCCCGTCGGGCATGTTTCCAGGGAAGGAAGGAGACGCATTTACCAATGCACTAAAACCGCAGCCAAGCTGGAAATCAGTAAGCTAAGTTCAAGCTAAATTGGGACTAGATTGTGGGAGAAATTTCCGTGAATAGGCCTTCCGTGGAGCGTCGTTGATCCAGGGTATTAGTCGTTTGGGATAATTAAGATCTAATAAAGTCAGACCAGCACGCGCAAATCACGCCAAAGTCAACGGATTAATATGCATGTGACCGGCATTTACAGTCCCCGCCGCACCAACCATGCGAACTAAGAAACAGAAGTACTAAGGTAACAAGAGCTTTAAGAACCAAATGTAATAAATGTAATACTTACATAAGGAAAATAGGCAAAGATGTGTAGATGAGTAAAGAACTGAAGGCCAAAAACGTCAAATCGGGTTTCGAACATTTTACCGTTGATGTTGGTACCACGTTCTCTGGTAGTGAATTCCCAAAGTGTACCGCGGTGTGATAAACGAAAGTCCGCCGGACTCCATTCCATCGGGGTTTGTGTAGGTTCATCGATTGTCCCCGGGAGATGGGAGACGAGGCGGTTAGAAAAGCTCAGGTTAATTAAGTCTGATTTTACCGTAAATGTGCAAGATATGCATAGTCAGCCTGAGGTGCAAGATGGTGTGCTTATGTGTGGAGAAATCGATTCTAGCGAAACGCATTTTCATGTGTCGCTATCCTTGTCCAGTGCTCTTATTGGTGCGTAGAAACAAACTCAAGCCCGCTGCGGCTAACCTCAGACGTGTTGTGTCCGCTCACCTAGAGACGGCGCAAACCAGACTTGCGCAACTACTAAGAACTCATGCACGCCTACTATCCGTGGTCGAGGATATGTCTCTGTGTTGCCGGATTGTTTTCACTAAATTTTCTAAATTAACTCTTGATCGTACGAGGCGAAATCGCACTGCTCGTTTAGAAAATTCGCTGACGAACAACCAGGAGGAGGAACCATTAAGAAAGAAAATGCACGCATGTACCAGCATTCGTCTTCCTTCCGTGCTTTTCAAATTATTGTAGGGAACTGACTGCTTTGAAATATGCTACAGGTCAAGATCAGGTCGCATCGATGGCGACGGAAAGGCGGTACGAACCTTCTCAGCTCAAGTGGTCTTTCTTGGTAAGCAAGGTTTCTTAGTTCATGAATCCTGTTGGTTCCAAATCTCAAGCATAGGTCTATTGACATCATATTACTGATTAAGCATGGCAAACAAACCTGAATGCAGTAGTTCAAGTGGGACTTGTCAAAGGCTAAGAATAACCTAACACACAGGGACAAGCAAGGACTTTTAACTAAACACCAATACTTGGAATTTTGCTAGGCAACATATTTTGTGAAATTGTCAAAAGCTTTATTGATTTCTACCATTACAACATCTAGCAGCTCAACAGCGTTCATAGCTTTAGTTTACCTTTCTCGAGCTACCAGAAGATTGATGACAAATAAACACGGATGGCTGAATCCAAGCTGCGCACCTGAAAGAATCTGGAGGTTCTGGTAATGCAGCGCCAAGGTCCGCTTAAAAGTTCTCTCCACAACATTGTAGAAAACAGAGAGTAAGCAGTTGGGCCTATAATTGGTAGGATATTGTCCATTTCCTTTTTTTTATAATGCAGAACCGGCGCAGCGTTTGTAGGTACGCTTTATTCGAGTAACCATCTGCTTGCGTGCATGCTGGGTCTATATTTCAGGTGGTGGGTTTGCTATAGTGTCGTAGTATGGCCTACTTGAACTATCATAAATTAACATGCAGACGTTGCTCAACGTCGTTGTGCTTAACTTTGGTAACATCTTTGCGTTTGTGGCATCTCCTTAAAATATGGGTTCTGACGTCAAGAAACCATAGCGGAGCTTTGGCAACCAACTTACTTCATATGATAATTAAGCTACGGGTTATGTCAGCTTTTCCGTATGCTTCAAAACCTAACCATTTCTAAATAAAGGAATAAATAAATATTTTATTCTTCACTATGCGAGGCACGCCCATGGAGGGATGCTCAGATATGTACAATTGTACAGACAGTTTATGGCAACTGTAACAGTGACAGTAGAAAAATGTTATTATGTCCATGAATGAAACTGTGCAATGAGGAAATTGCGAAACAATACTTTGGCTATCGTGAGACCGGGGCCTTGGCTAAGAGCAGAATGAGGATCCTGAATGATCCATTGGAAGATAATTGAAGAGCACGCTCAAGAGAGGTATGACAATACAGTGGGTTCTTGCACAAGTAACGCAAAGGTCCACGGTAATTACTTAGAATGCAAAAAGACGACAGTATATGCAGGTGCAGAAGTTTCAGTGTAGCATACATATCTAGTTTGATGACGCTATTTGACCTGCCAGTGTGAAGTTATGGGCTGTGACTTTATTCGGTGGCGAGTCACATTCGCCACGTTGCAGTGTTGTTAAACGGAAGTTTGTGGCTTTTTATAGGGAGAGCGCTTGACAGGCGGAAACCCACCAAGTCCTGAAACACTGCCGCCAATCCATTGAATGGCAAGTTGTAACTGGCTATGTTTCTCGTTTAACGTTAGTTTGCTCCGTTATTCGCAGTCAGGTTGCCTCCCATTTTTCTGTTGACTGATGCGTTAAGCGAGTGGCTATTGCGTGCCTGGGTACTGTCCTGTGCCAGCTCGGTAGGTCAGGAATTAAACATTCTTTCTGGATATGACGTGTTGATCCTCTGCAGAACCACGTGAAGGCTCCGAGGGATATACATTGAAATATTTTGTATAGTTCTTGGAGTCTTGAAGGATAGAACACGGCTCCAAAGAACGAATCGCGGTTCTCCTGGATGTGTATTAATATTGATTAGAAATATTGGAAACCACGGCCATTTGAGCGGTCAACGCGGATTGAAGGGCTTATAATGACCAATTGTTCTGGCTTCTTATCGCAGGAGAATGTGCCTTCCGAAGTCAAACGTAGTTCTCCAGGCAAGAGCTATGTGGAAGAGATAGTGGTAGGCAAACTGAACCCAAAGGTTCAAGCCTCGGAAAAATTGTATCTGTGCATGATAAAGAAGGATTTGTCCGGTAAGTAAGTTGTAAAAGCGGTTGCTACTCTTCCGCTAATGTCCAGATAAAGGAACTGTGTGGCTTATATTGTTGTTGCCCCCATGGACTATTCCTTGGGGGCGTGTCGCCGTACCTTTGACAAACTCGTGAAATAAACGAAACAGACAGAAACAGCCACACAGGCAGAAGAAAGGGATGCCTCTGGATTGCAGTCGATCAATTGCGGCGACGACTGAACTATGCACCCCTAGACATGTAATTGGTATTTAACTATCGCATATATATGTGTGTCATAGGTGGCGACATACGACGAGAAGCTGGCATAACACGGATCAGTAGAGAATCAAAATTGTTTCAAACTATGAATGAAGCTGAAGAAAGAGAGTTTGGGGATTCTAGTGCTCATATGCACAATCGGTTTGAACAATAGAGGTGGACAATGTGTGTAGATTATGGGAAAGCGTATCACTTAAAAGGTACGACAGGGACGCGTTGCGTCAGCACTAAATTGGTAGGAATATAAGAAGTCAGGGAGGACAGACGCATGTAAGTTAGCGTCGAATGAAGACGGAATGCAACAGAAAGCATGGAAGGAAAGAAAAAGTCGGTAAACCAGGTTCTATTGAGGAGAAGTGGAAAAGCCGCCGACTATCTTCAGATGCTGGTTCATCCTTGTTAAAAAAAGAAGGATGAATAATGCCCAGCGATGTAATTAAGGTGAGGGTAAGAGAGCGTTGCGTCAGCTGTGACTAGATCAGTTAGATCTCAAATGTCCGACAGAGGTCAGAAAACCAGCGACCGTTCAACCAAAACCAGGTAAGTCAGCAAGCTGAAGCTTGGCCGCCAACTTAAGGTGTGAATAAAAGCAATGTGTTTCATAAGAAAAGAAGCTTTCGGGTCGAAAGTGACTATATGAAAAGCCAGTTAGCAGGCCAAGGAAAGTTCTCGGGATGAGAGGAACCGAGTGTTTGGAATGAAGATCCGAGAGCGATAACGTTTCGGTTCTCTGGGAGCAGTCAGAAACAGGAAACTAGTCAGCCGAGGGTAGGTTAGAGCCAGGCCCAAAGAGATATCCGTCCAATTTAAAAAAGGTAATGCAAACGGAGTGCGAAAAGGAAATGGTTCTATTGAGGGGAAGTGGAAAAGTCAAGCATATTCTAGTCGTGATGTGAGCGGACCGTTAAGTCTGTCCATCCCTGATATTTAGGGCCATGGCAGTCGGAAGCCAGCAGACCATTGAGATGTAATTAGAATGTCAGCTCAGAGAGTGAAAGTCGTGGAATTTAGGTCTAAGTACTAAAGGAGAGCACCAGCACAATAGACGTATACAGGAAGAAAAAGGACCTAGTAAAAAGGGTGAACCCTGGCCAACAATACATTTCAGTTGAGGGTTACAGGAAGTCACGTCGGCAGTCCCTGGGTCATTTAGATCTCAGAAGTACGAGGGAGGTCAGGAAGCAGGCGACCGTTGAGACGAGTACGGATAAGCCCACAAGATGAAGCTAGGCCGTTAAATTAAGGTGAGAATAACAGTAATGTGTGTCATAAGAAAAGCAGCTTTCGGGTAGAAAGTGGCTATCTGAAAAGCCAGTTAGCAGGATAAGGAAAGGGCACGGGATAAGGTAAACCGAGTGTTTAGATTGTAGAGACTAGATCGATAACTTCTTGGAGCAGTCCGAAACAGGAGACTAGTCAGCCGAGGGTAGGTTAAAGCCAGGACCGAAGAGATATCCATCAAATTGATATAGTAATGCAAATGGAGTGCGAACAGAAAAACGCTCTATTGGGGCGAAGTGCAAAAGCCATCCATATTTTTGGTGTGATGTGAGCAGAAAGATAAGTCTGTCCATTCCTGATCATTAGGTAACAGTAGTCGGAAGCAAAGGGACCTATGAGACGAGGTTAGAATGTCAGCTCAAATGGTGAAATCCGTAGAATTTAGGTCTAAGTACTAAAGGATAGCATGGGCAGCGTAGACAAGTAAAGGAAGAAGGTTGATATAATAATAAAGATGAATCATGACCAAAAACGCACTTGAGGTAAGGGTTAAAGGAGGTTATGTCTGCAGAGCCTAGGTCATGTAGATTTTGGAAGTCCGAGGTGGGTTAGAAAGCAGGAGACCGTTCAGACGAGTCCGGATAAGCCAACAACATGAAGCTAGGCCGCCAAATAAGAATGGGTATAAAAGCTATGAGTGTCATCAGAAAGGAAGCAGCGGCGGACGAATGTGTCTATATGAAAGGGTAGCTAGCCGGCCGAGCGAAAGTTCGCAGGTTGAGAAGAACGGTGTTGGGACCTCAGAGCCCAGTGCGTTAACGTCTTAGTGTCTGAAAGTGGTCAGGAATTAGGGCGTTAGTCAGAGGGGCTACATTAGAGTCAGGCCCGAAAAGTTAGCTTACCAATTGAAAAAGTAATGCAAACAGAGGGAGCGGAATGGAAAAAATTGGGAAAAAGTGAGAAAGCCTACAAAAATCTCCAGGTGTTGTGAACAGACCTTTGAATCTGTCAGTGATTCATTGGTAAGGTCTCAGTAGTCAGAAAGCAGGAGACCATGGAGACGAGACTGGAATGTCGGCTCCTAGAAAGAAAGCCGTATTATTAATGCCGGAATGGTGACAGAGGGCGTCGGCAGAATAGACATGTTAAGTAAGGGAGGGATATAATAAGAAGGATGAATCGTTATCATCGATGCTATTGAGGTAAGAGTTACAGTGCATTAGATCTTTAGAGCCTAGATCATTTAGATCCCTGAAGTCTGTGAGAGGTCAGAAAACAGACTGAAACCGGGTAGATCACCAAGGTGATGCGATGCCGCCAAATTAACGCGGGAATAAAGGTAATGGGGGTCATGAGAAAAGAAGCAATTTGACTCGTAGGTAACCATATGAAAAGGCAGTTATCATGCCGAACAACGATCTAAAGATAAGGTGACAAAAATGTTGGGACTGCAGAGCCAAAATCGTTAACGTCGCTGATGGCTGGACGCCTTCAGAAAGTAGTAGACTGGCCACACGAGGCTAGATAACAGCCAGGCCGCGAGAGTTATCCGTCCAGTGGAGTATGCGGTGGCTGTGTGATTACATGTCCTATATGTGAGCAGGTCCTTGTTGCCAGAACTCATCTTCAACAACGCAGCTGCCCAGAAGTTCCGCAACTGTTGGGGACGCTGAGTAATCCTTTTGCGGCCGAGGAGAATTGAACTGCATTTTCGGATGCCCTGACTGTTCCTGGTAGCTTGTACCATAAGTGCACACATCTTCAGATAAAGACGTTTAAACAAATGTTGCGACAAGTCTTAAGGAGATAGAATGAGTGAGGTTTTTGACCTATGAGGTAAAGTGTATCACCCACCAGCTGAAAACATTCGCCTATGCGTGACTCAGAGGTGTTGAGAAGTTTGTAGAGGAATACGAAGTTGGCTTTAAGCCTGCCCAGCCAGAAAGGCTCCAAAGCAAACATTTTGCAGCGTCCTTGATAGTTGAGCGTGGGTGGACCAAGTAGGCGCTTAGTGAAATAAAGCAGAACTTTCTCAATCCTCATTCTATCCATCTTTCGTGAATTGGAGATAACTGTCGAGCAATACTCTAAAGTCGCTCGAGCACATAATTTCCAAAGCGTGAGCCGCGACGCAGCCAGGCTTACTGACTTCAGCATATACCTGCTATAAAATCTGGCGTTGGCAGAGCTATAGCTTGCTTGTTCGGAAAAGATTAGCGAGCTAGACTAAGGAACACCGAGGTCGCGCACGGTGATGCTGTTACCTGCGCATGCGCCGTTAAGTGTTAGGGTGTTATGTGGTATAGTGCGACAGTAGGAGGGAACATTGCATTTCACTGGTGAGAAATCTAGTCGCCAAGTATCGCACCAATTTTCTAGAGCCCGAACGCCGTTCTGAATGTTCGAGAGGCCATTTTGTGTGCAGCTGGGATGGAACGAAAATATAAATTTGATATCATCGGCAAAAACGTACGGAGTGTCGTATCGAAAGACGCGGAAGTCGTAATTAATGTATAACGGAAACAGCAGAGGGCCAAGTACACTACCTTGAAATACTCCGCTAGTTACGAATGCTCTTTTGGAAGATATTACATCTAGTTTCACTGACTGCATTCGGCTAGAGAGGTAGAAATGAAAAAAGGAAAGAAGATGCATCTAGTTGCATCTAGTTTCTTCAGCAGTCCATTGTGTGGAACCCGGTCAAACGCTTTTTTCATGCCCAAGATGATAATGACTAGCGCTTGCCCCAAATCAATAGAGTGTGTCACGATGTTCAAGAATTCAACCTGGCATGTTTGGCAAGATTTAGCCGGCAAAAGCTTGCGTAGGGACCTATTTATGAGACTGCACTGCAGCAGGAAATGAAGCATTCACTCCTTGACTATCCTTTCCATAACTCTGGACACCAAGGGTGTGTGGCTTATGAGTCGGTAGCTGTCGATATTTTGGTGGCAACTTCGTTTATGACATGGAACGATTATGGAGCATTTCCTTATGGTTG
Organism: Dicrocoelium dendriticum; assembly: GCA_944474145.2. NCBI lineage: Eukaryota > Metazoa > Platyhelminthes > Trematoda > Plagiorchiida > Dicrocoeliidae > Dicrocoelium > Dicrocoelium dendriticum. The sequence goes on from OX104062.1 coordinate 4,507,571, forward strand.
GGTAGCTTCCGCTCGTCATGGAGTGGGTAAAATCCTTGAGAAGACGGATTAGAATATCCGGGCCGCGAGTAATGGTGAGGAAAGTGGGATTCCGTCAGGGCCGGAGTTGTGTGTCAACTTCAATGAGTGTAGAGCTCGACTGATATCCTTCAGGTTGAAAGCAATGATGTAAATGCGATCGTCTGTAAACTTTGAAATCGTATTTGGCAGTAACGCATTAGTTCTGGTGAAGGCATCACAGAAGTGTGCATTAATGAACTCGCACAATTCTGCTGCGTCAGTGATGACCCTGTTATCAGGAAGCACAAGTGAGTTAATGAGCAAGTCGCGCGGCCACTGAGACGCTTCATAAGTCGTACAAATGAATTAGCCATGTTCACATTGCGCAGCGCAGTGTGCTCAGCTGAAGTATGTACATGACTTTTCGTGTTTCTCCATTCCACTAGTATTTCGTTTGTATTAATTATGAGGTGAAAGTCCTTAGTATTCTTGCAGCTAGCGCGTATTTTCTTAAGCTTAGTGGTAATTTTACGCCTGTGGTGTCAGCCGCATTTTGAGGTCGCCTGATCGAGTGCTCCAGTGGGGCTAAGATATCGAGGCAGATCGTCAAGTTATGGTTAAGTTCACAGGTAGCAGCGTCCGTATTATTTTCCTGGAGGCAAGTGTTCCAACGAGCGGCATGGAGAAGTGAAGAGAAGGTCTCCCAATTTATATGCTTGAGAGGCTTAAAAGTAGCGTAGCCCGGGCCAACTTGATGACGGAATTTGGGTAGCTTGAATGATAGTCTCACTAACTGTTGCTCGCTGCGCGGAGTGTTATCTAACAAGCTGGCAGTTGCATGCGAGTTACCGTTGGTGAATATTAGTTCCAAGGGGTTGGACTGCCTTGTGGGTCCAGTCATGTGTGAAGACATTGTCTACGAAGGCCCTATACCTGGATGTGCTGATTGTGTATGCCACGAGATGTGGGGAATATTGAAGTCTCCGCCGATTGTTTTCTGACAGCCGGGAAAGAATAAAACTTCGTGAAAGAGCTCAGCGCATTGGTCAGCTGTAGTACTAGTCGGATGCGGTGGGTTGTAGATGCCGCCTATCAGACTGTCAACTTGGCCTAATAGGGCCTGAATCCAGGCAGAATCTTTAGGAGACCCAAGTGGTATGGTTTGAAAAGAAGATGCGTGGATTTCATTGCTGACGTGTATAACACCATGACAATGTTAGTTCAATTCATAGGCTGTTGCTTGATATCCCCTTTGTGACCGCGCTTGATGTGCATGTTGACAGGGCGCCTACCCGTTTACTACTCACTAGGTCGACCACAATTGCTCCAGCAAACTGTCTAACGCAAAAGCGTTCCTTCCAAATAATGTCAGGTTTTTCCCGCCCAAGGATAATTAGTGAAAAGATGAATATATGGGGGAGATACCCGTTTAGTTCGAAATGTATACCTTGGCCAACTGAAGGCATCTTAACAATACTTTGAGCTTCAAGTAAGCTTTAGTAAAATGCCGATACGCAGCAACGTAGCTCGTCTAACAAAAGCCAAAATTGCGCGATTGCGACTCGTCTGGGTGACGCAAACGCAGGTTAGAGTAGTGTGAACAGGCAAGGTTCCTGCGTTGTCTACGTAAAGCATGAGGTTATATTTTACTAATATTTTACACAGACGAAGCAGACAATCTCCAGGTCATTACGTAGCCCATACTAGAAAGGAACCCTGTGTGACATTACGAACTACTTGAGGACGGTCCGTTGCGAGAATTTCTCCTGCGCGACCAGGCGGTGTAACCTGACATAGCTGCTGGGTGCGCACCAGACGATCGGAACATATCAGGCTCCAAGCCATGTCCTTCCTTAGAGTGCCAATACAATAAAAGCGGGAGAACGTTCGTAGAATAAGATCTCTTGTATCTGAACCAGAAGGAGTCTCCTTCGATTCGCAAAATAAACAGAAAGAAACAAAACGGTGGGTCAGGCACGTCGAAGAGGCGACAGCAACGGACAGGTACAGCACTTACGAATAGGCAGCGGAAAGTCAAGTTACCAACACTTTACTGCGGTTTTCGAAACGTATCCTTCGTTTTTGTTTCAGTTTTTATAACCTTTTGCAATATTTTGGGTTTTCAAAACATTTTGCATTCATGCGTTTTTCGGACGGTGCTAAGACGAATGGAAACCTTAAAACGCAGTATGACGCAACAATGCTGAGCTAAGTTTCTAAAAATGTTTCCGCCAGTGAATCAGACGAACAGACCTAATAACCATTTATACTTGGCGCAGTAGGGGGGCACGGGAGGCGGGTTTCCGGTTAGGTGTTGCTGCCTGCAAGCGTTCCCTCCATCATTCGTTCGGTAGATTCATCAAAAAACGAAAGGCTAGAGCCATCGTTCGACATCGGTTCGAGTTAAGTAAATCTGAGTAAGTAGATTAAGACAAGTTCGCACGTGCCGTTGCGTTCAATGACTAAGGTGCAATCACTAGGCTGTAAGACCTTGCATGGACCACCGTAAGTTTGTTTGAGTGGTCTGCATAGACTAGGAATGCGCATTAAAACAAACGGGTGGTGGAAAAGATTGTTGGAAGTTTAATACTTGCGGTACTCTTCCCGTACTAAGGTAGATTTATTGCGGCGCATGCCCGCGGCTACCTGCCGTACGTATTGCGCATCGTAGCGAAGAATGTTTTGGTTGTCAACGAAGAGGACGCGTAGTAATCGGAGTGATTTTCTCTAGACCGATTTGATACTGGACGTATTGAGGTCGGCGTTCAGTTTTGAACGATTTCCGGATAGTACCATTGGCAGGACTGCTGTCCAACCACGTTGATTAGCGGCAACTGCGAGGCTTTAAGCTGTCGTTGGGTGCGCTCCACCGTTCCGTTTGCTTGAGGATAGCAGGTAGTTGTCCGGATGAGTTTACCTCCGAGAAGCTTGATTAGGCTTATGAATGTCGGCGTTAGAATTGTGGACCACGGGCGTTCGTCACCGTGACTGGACAGCCAAGTGAAGCGATCAAGCATTCGGGGAAACAATGGATTCCGGCTATGCAGTAGTGAGCTTGTTTCGTAACATACACCAAGCGTTTGATCAAGAACCTTACAAGCTACGGTCACAAAAGTTGAAGAACTTTGGGATCCGGAACACATTAATAGGTTAACCATCGTCATACCTGAGCGATCGTTATCAGGTAGTCACTCTAGGTGAGTATCGCTCTTCCCAACGCTCAAACACCAGTGGAGTTATTCATGAGCGCGTGCTAGGCCCCTCACTCATTTTACTCTAAATAAATGCCACCACCACATCTGCAAAAAATAGGATACCACCATTATTTGCTCAGGATATCAAACTGGTAAATAACACTCGGCGTGACAAGCTTCACGGGACACCATTGTTCGTTCATGATGTTTTATATTACCCTAAGCAGTGGTGCTACACACAGGGAAATGTTATGTCTCGAGCGGCCCGCTCAGACGAAAATTGCGTTGCATGAGAATCATGGAAGCGTTGAATTATACAAGACAGGGCTGGCGACATCAAGGCCTTCACGAATTCCTTGCACAGTTTATCACGCGGCGCGACGCTTTGTCCGAAGACGATGCCTGTCTGTTTTGGCGAATCGCCTTATCATTCCTGAAGTACTCAGGCAACGCGTGCTGTGGCAAGTGTATAAGATCCACCCAGGAATTGCCCACATGAAAGCACTTGCGCGCAGTTACGAGTTTTGGCCCATGATAGATAGTTAAATAGAAAACATTGGACGATCCTGTTCTAAATGCTGCAGAATTTCCAACTTACCCGAGCGGACAACATTGCAATCTTTGCCGAATGTCGAATCACCCTGGTCGCGGATACCGGTAGATTTTGTAGGAGCGGTCGAGGGGATTTACTTTCTCATACGTGTTGACGCATACAGTAAGGGGACCAAGGTTATTGCGCTGTGGAACACATCCGCAGACAGCGCACTCCTTGCGCTGGAGCGGGTTTTCAGCCGGTTGCTGAGGGCTCTTGTCTATTCATAGGCGGTCTGCTGGAAAAAATTGTATCGGATAACGGAGCACAGTTCACATCCTGTCAATTCGCTGAGTTATGCGCACACCATAGAATGTAACACATGAAGACAACACCGTGTCATCCCTAATCAAATGGGTAAGCAGAAAGATAGGTGGACATCCTAAAACGTGCATTGTTAGAATGGTAGGGCAAGTGGACGCCCGAAGAAAGATAGGAAAGAATCTTGTCGAGACATCGCGTAACTCCGAATCACAATGCACCAGGTAGGAAGTTACACGCTGAAGCTCTCATGGGCCGAAGACTGAGAACCACCTTATATATGATGGCATTAAGCCATTAAATGATACGTCCTAGGAATTCGCATATGGAAACCCAGTACAACTAAAGGTACGCAGCGCGGCGCATAAATTTCAGCTTTGGGAACGTAGTGTTTGCTGCCGCTCATCGGTGGCTTCAAATAAGCTGGATACCAGGTCAAGTCGGGGGACAAGGGGGCAAAGTAATGTATCATGCTAGCGTTGGTGTGCATGTATGGGTTGGTCATGTCAAACAACTGTGACCGCGGTTTGCAAGGATCCTAGAAACACGCAACCCCAAAGAATTTGATTTCAATGCAAGGTTATGCACTTTGCACCCAAGCATGTCGACCGGACAGGATACGCAACTCGTGAAACGGAATGGAAAAGCACGACGACTAAGGCCAAAACGGGTAAGAAGACGCGTGCAACCATTGCAGGTCGATCCTCGAAGGAAAATCTATGCAACTGCCGGTCTAAGTATGTCAACAAGGGCGAAGTGTAAGGCCACAAACGGCCCGCTCCGAGGAAAATTGCTCTGTCTGAGAATTAAGTCTAGGTAACGCCACTCATCATCATCATCACGCACGTTAGCTGGAGGTGGGGAGCACCTTAGCTTCTGTGCCGCAGTTGGCCCCACTAATTCAGACCAAATCATGTAACTTGAGTGTATATACAGAATTTCACACTGACCAAAGTCAAATGCACACAGAAAAGAAACAAACTGACTTGTTCGGGTAGGTGCGCAATTTCCTCAAGCATCCACGTGCCTTGAATCAGAACAGCTTCAGTGACAAGCAGACCAGTGCTGTTCTGTGTTGCAGAAAATTTATTTCTATTGCTTGTTACACACAAATCACAATTCTCTTGCTTGTATTAGCTCGACAAATTTAAACTAGCACAAGGAAGTGGTGTGAACTGTATCGGTGCGTTTTCGTACACACGTCGACCTGTTCTGTGCTGCGCAACTATTCTTCTCGTCCGGTGAGTTGTCATTTGAATTACGTAGCGCCATATAATGAGCTGCAAACTCGAATCATAATTAAAACCACAGTAAACGTTCCTGGCAAAGAAATTATGCATCGTGTTTTAAGGTTAATCCATTACCGAAGAATATATCACCATAAAACATACACGCGACCCTGCCAGGATTCTCAAAGCCAAATTATGGCATTAGGTATTCGTCTACCTTCAATTTCTCCAAACAGGCAGAATAAGAAGTACACGTGCAAGAAGCCTAGGTTCAATATAGCAAACAAAATGCACACAACTCGTGTAAGAGTTGAGATTTTCAAGCTACTTGCTCGCCCCATCTTCGAATATTGCAGCGTAATATACAGAAGCGTGGGAAAGAGTAGCAGAATTGCAGTACCGAACCTGCAGTAGTTATTTACTATACAGCTGATTGATAAGCACTCTGCTATGAGTTATTAATAACGTTGCAATGAACTACATCTCGAAGCACATTGGATCGAAAGCTCAAATCACAATTGGTACGTATGTATGTAAACTCAACAGTCTGGCAAATAGACATAGAGCCAAGAAAGCCATGGAGACCGGTGGATAGGAGACAGTCATTTCGTCATAATCATCGTTGCATGCCAGGTGAAGGTGCGCAACAAACTTCAGCTACTGTGCCGCAGAAAGACTGGAACCTTTTAGCAAAAAATAGAACAAAACATTTTATTTTGTTTGTCACACGTTAATTTTTCTCGTTCTTTTGCTGTTTTCAATGTTTGTAGTATTAAACATGTGAATCAATACAATACTGTACACAATTCTTCCACTGCTTCCGGTTACGGGCCATGTCTTCAAGAGTCTTAGGCCATTGGCACTCCTCATCTTTAGGTCCCCGTCCTGGAAGAAGTACGGATGAAACAGCCGATAGACACGACGCCAGGGATTTCATGTGTTGCCGCCAATTGGAAGGTAGATCAGAACGCGGTCGCTTTCAGCCAGGTCCTTGACGTATGAATAGAGCGCGAGGCGGCAGACGCTCAGGTTTCATGCGTAAGACATGACCGTGCCACATTAACTGGCGCAACAAAACCAGTTTGTTGAATGAAATACTTACATTTCCCTAGATGCGACGTCGACCGTCATTACAATTAACTAAATGTTGCCACCAAACAAGAGCCATCCTGCTTAAGCAACCGGCGTGGAACGAAGAAAACGGCGCAATCATTCCAAACGAATCTGCCGGGACTCGCACTCATACAATAATACTGCGAGAACTGATACGCTGTGCACGCGGCCCTTTAGTGAGCATAAGACGCCACAGTGTATCAGATTGACAAATGCTGATCGAGCTTTAGAGATATGAGGCGGAACTTCTAGGTCGATAGCGCCGTCAGCAGGAAAACAGCTCCCGAGGTAGACTAAACTATCGACCTGTTCAAGTGGTTACGGCAATTCAATGGGTTACGCAAAAGGACCCACACACAATACTTAACATTGCTCATCTCGAGTGCTTTCTAAAACGATCATACACTGAATATAACGAAGAATAGAAAAAACCTCCGCTGTAATTTCTTTCTGGTCAGATACAGCTAGCTGTGGAATAAACTACCAATAACACTCAGCTCATGTGATAATGTGGCAACATTTAGCATCACACCCGCCAATTACCGTGATCTAACTACCTAAGCACTATATTCACATGGGAAAATCTTTAGATGAGCTATTGCAACAGGGGCTCAAAACTTTTACACACGAATGTTTTTATAACTAGGCTTTAGCATCAACTAGCCGGCGGAATGAAATGCATATCCCAATACTCCACCTATTTATGTCACCCGTGCAAGAGCAGGGATGCTTCTGTAACAATTGACCTACGGCGCTATAAACACCGCTTCTCACATGAAGAGAAATATACCTATTATTAGGCTTACTATTACAACACGTGCGTTATAGTCTTAGTTCATACATCGAGAACTGGAACAGTTACTGGCAAAGGAGTAGCGCGATGCACCATGGTGAGAATGTAGACCATGATTTTGTACCGCGGAAGTGGTCAAACTATATTGTGGTGGACGGGAGCAACGAGATGAAAGTGACGGAATACGTCCTATCCGAGTGGCAACATGCAGATGAACCGTTGATCGCTGGCAAGTCAGATAGTTCCTTGCCAAAAGTCGGAAGGCGGCAAGCCCCAAGTGAGCGCAGAAACTTTTGAAAGAAACGGCAGTGTGTCTGGCCACCATCCTGAGAAGACGAATATTGAAAGGATCTGGTTAATGTTCTTTGGTTCCGTGAAAATTATTGTTTCAAACTTGTAGCATTCCGTACATAGACAAATAAGGTAGCGTACCTGTTCTCACAAAGACTTCGTGGTTTTGAATCTTCCAGACGGATTGCATTTGTGCTTCACCAGCCTTTTCCGCTAAGAAGTGCGTTTCTGTGTCAACGGTTGGGTAGAAGAAGCCCTTAGCTTGTAACATTTTTGCAGTGTCCTCCTTTAGCAGGATTGTACGTTTAGACCGTAAACGGACATCTGGCACTTATCTTCATCAATAAAAGAATTATACTTTGGGAAAGACGAACCAGACATTGTGGCAACCGAGCGGTACCGATACATTTGGTGACCGCGACCGGAAATTTAGTTAGCCGCTTACTAACTGTACTCTCCAGGTTCGCTCAGTTCTGCGGTACGCCCATCCATTTTAGTGTTTTTTTCATAGGTGGTGTTTTATATCGATGAATTGTACCATTTTGCTTGCCATGGATACGTGTCAGCCAGTTCCCAACGGCCAAAGAAAAAAGTAACCATCGCCATTCCGCCATTTTGCGAAAGCAATCCAAAGCATTGCTTCACTTAGCTGAAGGCAATTTTGGAACGTGGTGGCATTAGATCTGAAAGTAGCAAATATCTAGACATCGTCTTCGCGGTTTCTCTGCACGTCGCCGATGATATCGACGATATACAGGAGTTGCTAGCAGAGAGGATTACGTAGGAGGAAAATAAAGCGTCCGTTCTCAAACAGACAAATGCTGCAGGTCGCCGACGCATCACAAAGGTTCCAAGTGAAACGGAGTTGTGTGACTTCAATCATTTTCAGCTAATGCGAAAGGTGCAGTTTAGTCAAACATGACATGGTGGACGACAGGTTGCGCAAGGGAAGGTGGATGCTAGACCATCACGTGCAAAGTGCAATATATTCTGCGCAACTGCTGCTGCATCCCCGAAGCTGATGGCCTATAGTACAGACCAAATTTGCAAATCCTAGTTCATGGTTTCGCAAGTTCAAACTACGCGGAAAGGCGATCTTGCCAAAATAAAGCACAGGTTGCGGCACACACCAAGACGTTTACAGACCCTACAACAGCTGGTAGTGTTTGCCAATGTCAATGTACATATTGTCACCTTTCAGTTCGATCATAATGTCGGTCGAACTCACCGGGCCGAATGTCTTCCTACGGTTTGTGCCAGTAGCGATTTCGCCAGCTGGCCAAGTCTTGCCGCCAATGCGGCACAGGCAAACTGGCCGAGCATCACGTTGAGGCGACGAAAGTAGCTGGTCAACACAGTCGCCTATCCTTCGTCACAGTTCAGCAAACGTGATTTTGCCATCTTGTCGATACTGGCACAAGAGTCGGCCTCCTTCCACGTGATTCCAACGACGCAATCGGAAGGGTGACTGGTTCTCTACGTGCAGCCAACAGCACCAGCATCCTCGTCTACGGTCAGCCCTCACGTCCGCTTAACCTCGACCTAGGGTGCTCGTTTTGATGAGTATTCTTTGTCGTTGACGTCCAATGTCCTGGTATAAGGATGGCGTTCCTTCAGCACTTTGACTTCCTCATCGATGTTATACGACATCGTCTCAGCGAGCAGACAAAGAAAGTTTCCATCTTTAGAGTATGCAGTAATGTAGTGTCGTTTAGTCTGGTGTACGCAACTGCCGAATCGCCTGCCGGCAAAGCGATACTTACAAGTTTTCTTAAAGCCTTTCCACCTTCAGCGTCTATGTCAAATTGAGTCGCAGCTACGCCGCATCACATAGTTACTAAGGGTCTGCCAGTGTCTGCCAAAGCTTGAAGCCTTATCCCAGACAATCTCGAAATTGCCGTTGCGGAATTTAAGCGCACGCTCGAACTTGATATCGTCCGACCATCAGCAGCCGCAGGTCTTTGCGCTTTCATATGGTCCCGGAAGTATCAGGAGACCTGCAACTATGTGGTGAGTACCGCGCCCTCAAGAACAGGACAATTCCGGACAGTTATCCTATTCCCCACATACAGAACATTACAACTGGCCTTCATGGCGCTCGTGCTTTCTCAAACAACGATCTGGCGCGAGCGCCTCAGCAGATCCCGGTCGCCGAGGTGGACATACCGAAAACCGAGGTTAATAAAACATTTGGCCTATCCCAGTTTTTACGAATGCCATTCGGTCTGCACCACACCGCGCAGATATTTTAACGCTTCTTCGGCCGTCGTACGTAGCCACGACTTAGTCCACCAGTGCGTGGACGACAAACTGATGGTCTCTTCCTCGGAAGTGGAACAGAGACACATCTACGACGCATGTTCCAACGGCTGCAAGCGCACAACATCATCGCTAACCTCAAAAATTGTATTCTCTTGCAGCCGCGCATTAACTTATTTAGACACCAGCTTTATTCCGAGCGTATCCGCCCTTTGCAAGACAGCGTTCAAGCATTTCGCGACTTTCCTCATTCAAATCCCCTAGCAGTCAATCTAAGCTCCAACTGCCTGGTCAACTACTATTAACCATCCCAGCAACGCAGCGCAAAATTTACGCAACCGCTAACCGACCTGCGTGGACACAACAACGGTAAATTTGGTCTCGCGACTAAATAATGAAATGTATTCGAAACTAGCAAGAGAGCAACGGATGCCCCTGTTATTTTTCATCACCACGACCCAAACACTCCAGTTAACGAAGCAGTGGAGGCCTCGGAAAACCAAATGGCGCTGTTCAACGGCAGTTTTGCCAAGGTAATTAGCAACCACTAGCGTTTTTCTCCCGACGTCTGCAGACAACTGATTGGAAATACAGCACAGTTGGCCAGGAGCTACCCGCCACATACTCCACCGTTCATCATTTTCATCTCATTTTGGAAGGTAATATTTCTAAGATTTTACAGATGAAAAACCACTCTGCTACGTCTTCCGGAACCCTTAGCTTCTACACTCCGAGCGTGGTGTTCGTCACATAGATTTCTTGTCTCAGTTTTTGGCGGAGCTCCGACACGTGTCTGGCAAGAATACCGTCGTGGCGGAAACGCATTCAAATGTAAAATCCCTGACTCCGACCGACCAATTGCTCGATCTCTCAGCTACACCAGCTGCTAAGCAAGCCGAGAAAGACTTCATGTCATCCGACGAAGCATCCAATATAAAGGTGGTATCTTGGCGGCTTCGTTTGCCAAAAGAGACAAAAGCTGCAACCTCTATAACGGACTTCCACGTCCACTAGTACTAACTGTCTTTCGCCAAAAGTCTTCGATACTCTACACAACATGGCGCAACCTGTCATTCTAATTCAGTCAATATGATTGCAGACGGATACGTCGGGTTTAACATGCAGCGCGACATCAGCTATTGGGCAAGGAACTATCTGACTTGCCAGCGATCAACGGTTCATCTGCATGTTGCCACTCGGATAGGACGCATTCCGTCACTTTCATCTCGTTGCCCTCGTCCACCACAATATAGTTTGACCACTTCCGCGGTACAAAATCATGGTCTACATTCTCACCATGGTGCATCGCGCTACTCCTTTGCCAGTAACTGTTCCAGTTCTCGATGTATGAACTAAGACTATAACGCACGTGTTGTAATAGTAAGCCTAATAATAGGTATATTTCTCTTCATGTGAGAAGCGGTGTTTATAGCGCCGTAGGTCAATTGTTACAGAAGCATCCCTGCTCTTGCACGGGTGACATAAATAGGTGGAGTATTGGGATATGCATTTCATTCCGCCGGCTAGTTGATGCTAAAGCCTAGTTATAAAAACATTCGTGTGTAAAAGTTTTGAGCCCCTGTTGCAATAGCTCATCTAAAGATTTTCCCATGTGAATATAGTGCTTAGGTAGTTAGATCACGGTAATTGGCGGGTGTGATGCTAAATGTTGCCACATTATCACATGAGCTGAGTGTTATTGGTAGTTTATTCCACAGCTAGCTGTATCTGACCAGAAAGAAATTACAGCGGACGTTTGTTTTAGTCTTCAGTGTATACAATATAAAATCATTTAGGCAAAACACTCGCACTGTGCAATGTTGAAAATTGTGTGCAGGCAGAATGCAGTAGGTCCTTTTGTGTAACACATTGAGGGGCAGCAAAAACTTGGGCTTTGCTCGTCGGATCCATTTTGTTCGTGAAGTGGTGAATTGCAACGTTACTGATAACTGTTAGCAGTGTTAATCCATCAGCTGTGTAGTAAATGACCTGTGCAGGTACTGTACAGCAATTCTGCTACGCTTTCACATGTTTCTGCATATTACACTTCAGTATTCGAGGATGGGGCGAGCGGGTAGCTTGAAAGGCTCAGCTCTTGCACGAGCTGTGTGCAATTTGTTTGCTACATTGAACCTAGACTGCTTGCCACGTGTATTTATTATTGTCTGTTCGGAGAAATTGAAGGTACCCGAGTACCTTGTACCGGGATCTCGCTTGGAGATCTGCGTAGAAAGGCGTTCATTGCAGTGCTTCTGCGCGGATAGTTAACAATCTTCTTACACCCCGCTTTTTTGGTTGTCTCTCTTTATGTTTAACATGTATATGTTCTGCAAACGATCCGAATATTACGCAAACTCGTATACACGTCTTCCCTCTACACATGAAGCTTTTCATTTACCCACGTATGAGAAGCGGATATCATTTCTTATCTGAGCCACAGCAAAGCATTGAGGAGATTAACAAATTTGGCGAACCATCGAAAATTTTAAAATGCTTCCTTCGTTTGACAACGAAATACGTGTGGCGCCGGAACTGCTGAGTATGGCAGTAAACGGGCCATTAGCCGTTTCCTGAAACATCCGATTCGTCGCTAATTGCGAACACAGTTGACAACCCAGTGGCTCAAACGACTTCTTAGTGGTCGACGGTAGTCCACACAAAAGCCAGTAGAAATCTAGGTTGTTTTTCCACCCTCCGTTAGGTACTTCATTCCGGTTAACAACTGGTTGGTCATTGACACTATATCCGAAAACTGTGGCTTTATGGTATTTATTGCATATACAGATGGCCAGCTACGAACTACCCACGCTTTGCTATACTAAGCTGATTGCCTGCGGATGCCTATCAAACACAATGCGGCAACCGAGACTCACTCCCACCTGCTCTCTGTTGGTAGGTATTCCTCGATTGGCAACCTGAGGGAGGACGCAACGGCATACAACGAGCCCGTAATCCGCTCCCCGTGTAAACATGCCATTCTCAGCCTCGTCTTGAATCAATATTTCTCTACCCATGGCACATCATGTTCTCATCACAACATTAGTGCACGCCAAGCTGTGGTTTTACTATACTCTTTGGATTTTTGGTCTACATCCTACCAACCTACTGGACTCGTTAAGCATTCACTTCCTTGTCCCTACTGAGCATTGACGCGCATTGCGTACTAGCATGGAACAGGCACTAAGACAACTAACATGTCAGCTGCATTACAATCTTATTGTCCATGTTTATACGTGGCCCATCTTAGTCGCAGGACGGCAGGAAGTTTTCTGCGCTTGTATCATCGCACAAGTGCATGTGTCTATGTCGATGGTGCACATGTAAGTTAACGGTGTGACCAAAGTAACCTGAGGCCTTCGCACTTCAATATCTCACTTTTATTTTGTCCTGTGCCTCGTGCGCGCCATATGTCCACAGCACGCGATAGATCGCATGGACAAGCGCCTGGGTTTTAGCCTAGCAACACGGATTGTCAGCCGAGTCAGGATGCAAGTAATCAGTGCCCTCTATTCCATAACAAACTATACTATAATGGTGCTGTGAAGCGCGCTCTAATTTTCTAAACATGCAAAGACCTCTTTTACTCTTAGCCTGGCTTGGGAGACCTCAGACAGTAACAAGTTACTATCTCCATCCCCGTCACCTAATCCGTTACCACCCATGTGACAAGTCGCACAAGATCAAACGCCGGGCTGTGGTGATTTCCCTACACCCACGTACCGTACACACGCGTACATGTTACTATGTCTTCTTTGCATTCAACATGCTAGTGGCTCACAACGCTTAGCTAAGTAACCAGCCGTAAAACGGTGGACGAATGTCACATTCGCCTGGCTCAACTTAGTGCATGTGAAGGAGTAACCTGTTAGCATACCAGATGAAGTTGACACCAGGTTAGCTCAAGTTGTTACCTGTGTGGCCTAACATGACTCGGGAATGGTACAGATCAATTTACTTGCCTCTGTGGTTTAAGGTTCCTCGGACGTGCGTCCAGACAGCTAAACGGATAGCAGGATATTTCCCAGCAGTAATATAGAAGCAAACGTTCGAACATGTCAATGGCGGGATGTTGGAACATTTATTCTGTAGGGGGCATCAAGTGGTTACCTCGGATGCTTTCAAAGTTTTCTACGACGCACCAAGGCGCTACCCAAAATGGATTAACTACTGCCTACCAATGAGGCCTATGGCCAATGCGATCGGTCTAATGCAACCGGCACTGTGCAAATAGAAGGCGCTAATATTGACACTGCATTTCCTTTGGCCTTGTTCTGACCGTAAGTGCTGCATAGTTCATTCTCGGGCAGAGACCACGTGATCCCCTGTGCGTGAGTATCTTCATAGGTTGGAAAATACGGTCAACAAATAGAGCAGCCTGCTTAGACTGGATGAATTCTAGCCTACCTGCCTTAGCCTGTCGCAATTTTTACTTATTTTTATGTGTGTACTAGCCTGAAAAGAAATGCCAAAACTAAATTCCTTCGCCGAGTTGACTTCTTACTTTCCTGCAAAATATTCCACGGACCTTGTTGCATTTGATCAAGCAGACCGCAAATATGTATCTCTTTGTTCAAAGATTTGCAGTTCACCTGAAATCATCCCAAAGACTTTCTCACTTTTTCTAGTGACACAAGATAGCTGATAGCTCGCGAATGCGTATACATCGTGTTAGCATTAGAAAGTACTTTACCAGTAAATATTGGCCAACCGCTGGCACCTTGGTGGCCTTGTTGATATTTGGAATGTTTAAGCATAAAATGACCTCAGTCCAGGTAGACTTTGGTAGCTATCCTTTGTCAGCACGTCGAAAACGGTCTATCTTAGATGCAGTAACTCTTGGTTACATGCGGTGCGCACATCACGGAATTTTATGCATAGGATACGCTGGTCCGTTTCACGGGTTTTACTGACACTTTCAGTTGTGTGAACCTTAAACTGCTGTTGCGCGGATCACCCGATTTTAGAATGCCAAGTTCTGTTATTCTTCTCTTGAAATATTGGTTAAAAAGGGTTGCCACTTTTATTTGGATTTTGGAAGAAAAAGAATTTTCCATTTACCACGGATATTGCTGATATACAGGACACCGGATTTTCCCACTCTTATTAGCCATCTGGGTATTTTCAGTTCTCTCAATTGAATGATTTACTTTGATGATATATGCGAACAAGATAATTCTATTCGTGCGCCCTCCAAGTACGAAGTAGGCTAAGCTCCAAACCCTCCCAGACAAACTATACAAGTCAAAAATCCGTTGCCTTCGTTAAACAACGCAAAATGAAAGTATATCCCTGTTTCGCTGATGAAAGTTAATAAGCGCCGGCACATATTAAACCATTAACCACAACTTTCCATCGATACTGAGTACTTGAAATGTTTGATCTGACTATAATATCTGGAGGTGACTGTGGTCATTGGACAAATGTGCATCAGACATATAAAAGTAAAACTGGGTGCCTCGTGTAATCTGAGATATTAAGTATCTTTAGTAGCACGTTTTTCAAAGCCGTGTTTTATCACTGCAGGTTACCACACTGGACCAGTTTCTCTCCCGTGGTCTACTCTAGTTGCTTTAGCGATGACTTCAAATTAACTGCTAGGTCAATAATAAATATATCCCGGTGTAATTGAATTTCGTGGCTGCAACGCTTTACCTATATATATCCAGCCATGTTAAGCTTGCAAATGTATACAACTGGAATACTTACTAATGTTAGTTACCCAGCACAAACCATTGTCCGAATGCATATCCAGCTATTCCACCAGACAGAGCTACAAAGTTTATAGGCTTGCATAAGGGCCGTCGTTACATCTGTAGTTCTCTGTATGACCCGATTTTAAAAGAGAAACTTCAGTCACTCAATAGTAGCTTTTTAAATGTGTTCTCCTTATATTAGGTCTGTCAGCTTTTTCAAAGCATTTTTATCCATCCGCGTGTATTATCCTTTTACAATCTTTGTCTATATTCACTATGCCTGGTACTAAAAGAACGTTGTTGTGTTTAAAGGGTTGGACTAGGTAATTGCGCCTTGCCATCAAAGAATGGCACCGCGGGAGATAGGCAGAACAAGACACCAAGATCCGTCGGCCAGAAATTCTTAGGACTGCAGCACGGACACAGCCGCAACTACTGACATGACTGCGAACGCATGGTCGTCGCCTTAGTTTCACAACCGTGTGACGTGAGCCACGTGATCTTGCCACCAACAGCATAAGTTCGCCCGATGTAACTATAAGTGTTTACGCCCACGCTGAATAATTATTTACAGTGGAATAACGCGCGTCAGCCCCATCTCGATTACATGCACCACTTGTGGTCTTAGCATGCACAGATGAACTGTGCGGTAAGCGATATTTACAGGATGGAAGACCACAAGGTCACGTACTTCTTACCCACGAAGAGCTATGACGGAATCTTCCGAATGGCACGTTAATTGTGATGTAGGTAGCTGTGTTAGGTACGTAAAATGAACAGCTGTCAAAAAATTCCGTCTTACATGTGATTATTAAATCTTTAGCAAGATAAATAAATGTGCTAAACGGCAGATCCTAGTCGTGTCCGCCTTGGGTTTGCAGCTATTCCGTTCGTCAGATAAATGCCTTCGTTAACACAAAGGTACCATAGACTGGTACAGATTGCCATGCAATAAGTTACATTTGTCAGCAGTCGCACCGGAACTAAATGAATGTATGTTGATGAGGAACTAGCCGGATGAGGTTGTGGACGCATTTTGGGTCAGGTTGGTGAACCAATATGAAAAACTGCAACAATATTTTAAGAATGATGACATGTCACTTATCAAACATGTAGGCGCAGTTGTACGAGAGAAGATATATGCACAGAATTGGTGAAATGTGGTATCGGTCAAATAGCCAAAGCGTGGTTGAGGCAGTGAATTTATTAAGTACCGAGTAACATCCGCTAGGTCGCAGTGTTGTCAAACAGAAGTTTGTGGTTTTTTGTAGCAAGATCGCTTGCCAAGCAAAGCCCACCGATTCCGGTAACACTGCCGACTATTGATATGACATTGACAAGATTACGTCTGAACGATTATCCACGCGGCTATTCACGGTTACGTTTCGTCACTTTGATTCCTTTTAAACTTCCGCTAGCTGCCGAGCTCTGTTCAGTTAGTTTTACTTGTACTGCCAAGCGTCATCAGACGACGAAAGAAAGCAGTAACACCTAATTACGATGAACACTGGGCCAGATAATGATCTTCGTTTTAGTATATGCTTTAGTGTGCTAGAATTTGAGACCTACTATAAAAAGGCCAACTGGCTGGCGGCCGAAATCGTGGGACCCTCTGTGTGATTTACCATGGGTCCAAACCCCGCCGTACAGTAGGTGCGCTTTGTAGTCAATAAAACACCGTACACTACAGCAAAGCGAGGTTACGCAACTTAAAGCTTTTGTTGGGAAACCATACCGAAGCAGTTCGATTGTTAGCGACGCTCAACCCTAACCCAGAAATCCGCGGTTCCTATTTGTCCGGTTGTTCATTAGAATGGAAAAGGAAACGGAAAAGAAAGTTGGATGACTTCCGTAGACAAAATTTCTGGCATTTTGCTTGTTCTTGGCTCCCTCAGCTGCAGACTACAAACCAGCTAGAAGCCATTGCACATGACTTGGATGAGTGGCACTTTTTACCGTGAAACGCTCTATATCTCCAACAAATTAACCGCAGTACAACATCAAGCTAAACGCTATGTTTAAAATGCAAAGAAATTAGTCCATTGGATATAAAAGGAATGTCAAAATTCAAATCAGTGGCAGAAACCGCGATCAGAATATGCCATAAACTTTGCAAAATGCTGCCATCCGAAATAGTTATAACAAGGATATTACCTGGCCGCAGGTGAACTGGTTTATTACTGAATAAGGAGAACCCATACATAACAGCTTTAGCAAGAAGCTCAGAACAGGGACACTGTCTAAAGTGAACATCCTCAACAGCATTCTCTACTTGTAAAGCAGTTGCCCTAATTTACTCATTATCGTTTCTGCTATCTTTAGAAACTTTCAAAATTATCAGAACTGCCATCCTTGTATGTTTCAAAGCGGAGAAGACCTGCCGGCCAACGATAATTTCCGCGTTTTCTACATGTTGTCTGAAAATACTCAACGGGACTTAGGAAACGCTTTCCAAAGATAACCGAAGGCATTGCGATTAATTTAATTAAAGTCACAAAGATATGCCAATGAAGTTGGACAAGGTTTTACCCCACCTGCTCCATTGGAGCACGTTGCAAGTCAACCCGGAATTGCTCCGGAGATTTGTCGGTGGTTCACCCAAAAATGATTTCAACCGTCACGACAACGTTCGGCATATACGATCACCCCAATTCCACAGCTTTAAACATGCTGCTAAAAACTGTGGGCTTAAGGTGTCTGTACAACAAAGCACAATGATACCGAACATCGTATTGTAAGGTTTCTAGGCTGTGACATAAGCATGGTAACTGTAACATGGTTGATGCTGAGGTAGTCTAACCAAGCATGTTTCTCTTACAAAACAGTCCAATAAGCACAGAAGAAGGGCAAAATTTAGATTACCATTCCGACTTGCATATAGCTATTATCGATCATCTGATACGTAAGTCATCTGCACATACATATGCTGACGGGTATTTTGCTGCCGTAACATGTGCACCATGGAACTGTATCACCGCCTAGCTTTTGCCGTGAAGTGAGTATTGGCACATTCATATGAGTATGCCGTTCTGGTGGGAGACCTCAATCCTTACCCAATTGAAGATCCCACTTCTTCTAGTGAAGCATTCAAAACTGACTTGCACGAACAAATCGCCGATGTCCCGTAACCAACCATGACACCAAACTCACGCGATTTAGAACGGGTGATTCAACGTGTTTTAGAGCTAGTGCACACTAAAAACGAAGTATACGTTGGCAACGTAATCAAAGATTCACCTCTTGACCATAGCAATCATTTGAGGCTGTTATTGTGTTAAATCTATTACACGACATACAACTACACTATTCCGCCACCCTTCACGATATTACGGCAAAAATCGATCGTAAAGCAATTGCTCCTTACAAATCGAGGAAATGCCCGATGTCGCGTGGTGAGTTCACCCGGCTGACGGCAAATGCGCCGGAAGCAAGCAAATCTTTTTCTGAGAAGCCGGACTCCGTAATGCATGTCTTAATTGGTTCAGTCTGGCACGACCATGAGGTCTGTACATGTGTGCATGCTTGAGGTGCCTATCTAAGTCAAGAAAAACCTTGCGTTCATTTGGTCTATGGAGAGGAAATGAAGCACCAACAGAACTAAGCGCTGAAATGCCACACAAATCCTAAAACGCGGTACAGGCGTGTCAATAGAATTCGGTCCACGCAATGCTGAATGCCGCCTCAAGTGATAAGTCACAAAACTTTCACGACAATACAAGTAATGTAATGGCTATTTCCCCTGATCCTGGACAGTTATTCTGGTTTGGAAGACAAAAGAGAAGCATCAAATCTAGCCGCTATTAATATCGCCGAACCGTTAGCGCGGTTCTTCTAACTATACTTTTATGAAATGTAGTTTCCATCTATGTGTGGTGGTATGGAATAGCAACCCGTTACGAGAGTGGGAATCACTCGGAGCCCAAAACTGTCGTCCAGTCACGCTATTCCCCGTATTATCCAATAAAATGTAAGGTATATTAATAGAACGCCTCATGGGATACCTTGAAGCTGACAACCTCCTTGCGCTGACACAACCATGATTCTGAGGTATTAGGTACTGCACCACAAACTTAATTTTAATCTGAGCAAGCTGGACTGAATTAGCTGATGGGTGAGAAGAACTCCACGTCAACAGCCTGGACTTCTCTAAAGTGTGCAATCGCCTGGACCAAAACACCTTATTTAAAGCTATACAATCGTTAGACATGTGCCGAAGTGGATAGAAAACCTCATCATGCAAAGTCACTTGA
The DNA here is from genome assembly GCA_944474145.2 of Dicrocoelium dendriticum. Lineage (NCBI taxonomy): Eukaryota > Metazoa > Platyhelminthes > Trematoda > Plagiorchiida > Dicrocoeliidae > Dicrocoelium > Dicrocoelium dendriticum. The sequence goes on from OX104062.1 coordinate 4,527,246, forward strand.
ATTGGAGGGTCTGCAGCGCCATTTTCGATACGATTGATATATAGCGAGGATTTCCTCAAGGTTCGGATCTGGGACCGAGCATATTCCTAGTAGTTATCAGCGATCTTGCCAGCGTTGTGATGTCGGAATTTTTACTGTTTACTGACGGTCAAACGTTTGACGTAACGACAAGTCAGTGGACGATCATACACACGGCCTATGCCTAACCATCTAAACGCCGAGCCAAACTAAAAATGTAAAATGCAATGTTGTGAAGGTACGTCATCTGTTGAAAACGCAGCGAACAATCTTGTTGATGCTTTGCTACTAAACGGACAGCTTTTGGAAAGTTTGATTTGTCTATCGCACCACAAATAATTTAAGCCCACATGAAAGCTAAACTGGGGGTACGCGATCTAATTTATCTTCACTAGCGCTGATAGGTTAAGGAGGTGCATTAAGCTGCGCAATGTAGGTCGACCAAAGTTGTTGGCGCGTTGCTCCGCGTGCCTGACTAAATGGGAGTGGAACTCATGAGATTGTACAGCAATGAATATCTGTGGCAGCCAAAGCAATTCTTTATGTTTGATCAAAAAACTTTGAAACCAAAGCATCTGCCGCGGATCTTGGATCCTCAACAACAATACTAGCGTAAGGAGCTAACTCTTCAAACTGTCAAATCAATACAGTAGCGTTACTTGTAGGACTAACGTTTTCTTTTTTCGGATTTCCAAAATATGGAGCTATTCTTACCCATAAGGATATTACTCCAACGCCGATGATATTCAGAAGACGCCATAACGACGCGTTGTCCCACGCATTACATGACGTTACACATTTCATTTTAGTGGCGCTATAACTAAAACGAAACGATGTGGTCACCAATCTTCTCGGTAATTAACTGTGAGGAAACCTACATCACTATTATGGTGCTTAGTTTGGTTAGTCACTTAATGCCCGCATGGTTTTCTTTATTATGTTTAAATTATGGATATGTAATTATCTAGCTAGCCATCCTACGAGACATGGCAAGCGTTTGCTTTGTTGCGACTTATACATTATTTTGTTGCTGATTCCTTGATTTTTATTCACAGTACTCCCAGCATGTGGACGCTTCAACATCATGCAAAGTAAGTTTGTAATTAAACGTCGCACACTAACAAGATACAAAGATCTGGCCGAATGGGTGTGTCTGGAAGCCTTTTGCTACATGTATTAATGTTAGTAAAGTAAAGCAAAGCAGCACAACCTACAAGCTTAGCTCAACTTCAATCTAAACACCTCCCTCGAGAGCGCATTATGCAACTGAGACACAAACAGCCCGGATTTACCTCGAAAGGACAGGATTCTCGTAAGGTTTTGCTTAGGTAGAAGTCCCTGTTCAGGTCCTGAATAACCATCATCAAGTCGAATTTTAAGAACATTTGGCAGGACTATCAAAGAGCTGCTTCTCATTAATATTAGCGATAAGACCCGCACACTTCGAAAGCTGGATCATTGCCGGCCATTTAACTGAGAGTTATCTGTGTAGCTATAAGGCTACAGCTTCTTCTGCTTATCCCTATCAACTATACCTGTTTCTCCTGCTATAATGACGGCGCTTACTCTATTGTTGACAGATTTGACCACATGCGTGAAACATGTTCAGGTCCTCTGCTTTTTATTATCAATCCGTTCGCAGTAATTCGAATACACGATAGCAAAACCACGTTATTAAAGCCAAAGCTCATGGTAGAACATCCAAATTAGACCAAATCTGTTGACCACTACGCTGCTTACTTTTACTACACAGAACAAAACCGCGAGCTTGGGTTATCAGTGTTAGGATGAGTAACACTATAATGTTTTTACTTACGGTGTTTGTGAGCGGACTGATCGAGGTCCACCTCAAGTGAACCGAGGTCTCAATAGAGGTTGCTTGTAACAACCCAACCACCAGCAGATAATTTAAGTCCAACTGTGACTTCGTTCCCGCTGTACCAAGCGTTGCTCGCGGATCTCAGTGGCATAGTGATTATGGCGTCAACCATGAGGCACTAGTCTCTGAGTTCCAGCCCAACTCAGGCTATCTCCAACTGATGAGCCCCAACCAGGACGAAACCGCGGTCTTGGAGCGCCAGCGTTGGGATGAGCAACACTATAATGTTTCCATTTTACTTACGGTGTTTGTGATCGGAATGACCGAGGTCCACCTCCTATGAACCGAGGTCTCAATAGAGGTTGCTTGTACAACCCAACCACCAGCAGATAATTTAAGTCCAACTGTGACTTCGTTCCCGCTGTACCAAGCGTTGCTCGCGGATCTCAGTGACATATTGCTTATGGCGTCAACCGTGAGCCACTAGTCTCTAAGTTCCAGCCCAAATTAGGTTATCTCCAAGTGATTAGTCCCAAGCAGGACGAACACGCGGTCTTGAGGTGCCAGTGTTGGAATGAGCAAAACTATGTTTTTACTTACGACCTTTGTGATCGGAATGACCGAGGTCCACCTCAAGTGAACCGAGGTCTCAATAGAGTATGCTTGTAGCAACGCAAACATCGGCGGATTCCCCAATTCAAACTTTGGACCTAGATGGTTTAAATTGGTTAAACCTGACTATCGTGAACAAACTTCGTCTAGTCAACGTCCACCTCAGTATGCGAAACAAACATCCAGGGCACACAGCTTAAACACGCACGTATTACTCTATCACACTGATATTGTTTGCCCCAATCCATCCAGGCAAGGTGTACTTCAAAATGCTCCTAAAAATTAATTATTAATCGTTGGGCCAAGCGCCAAAATTTGCCCGTCGTGACCTGGTGGCTCAGCGTTAGCGGTCAAAACTAACAGCTCCATATCCCGGTTTCCATGCCTGAGGCCTCTATCTACTGAGATGAAATAACGTAGAAACGCGTCGCCTTAGTCCAAAATTAGGAAGTTCTTAAGCTGTTTTTTCTGCTAAGCATTCGCAACTTAATATCAGGACGACTCTTTGACTCTAGAATGACTCACTCCAAAAATGACGTATCTAATTCCGTACCCACTGCAGTCGCCTTCAATCATATGATCTATGGGCAGCAAATTCTTATTGCGCCGCGTGGCTTTGCGTCGCATGCATTTGTGTCGAAAATTTGAGGGAAAAGTTGTTACGACCGCGGGACCAATGCCGTACTTGTTTCGTCAGCAACTGAGAAAGTAAGAACCCGATTTAAACATGTGCTAGCGGAAACATTATATTAAGTTCGAAGGTCGGATAAAGATTTATGAAGCAATACTGGAGGAAAGATTAACGTTAGGAACCGATTGAAGCTGAGAAGACTTCGTGAACCAGACGAAATTGCCTCAAAGAACAGCTTACGTAGTGGCGACAATTACAGGTTTAGAGTCTTAGGAGAAATAGGTGCCGCGGATCCCGAAAATAGGAAGCATAGGAGGGAATTGTGCAAGCATAGGAACGATATCTCGTTCCGTGACGAAGCAAGCGGCTAGTTTACTGCATGCTAACAAAACCGTTGTTTAGGCACCCACAATATTTCGCCTGCATGTTGAGTGATTCCGCATAGCCTACGCTGGATGGGTTTTGTTTTTACTGCTTCAAAGGAACAGACGCATGTATGCAGAAGAGTCGTTACTTATGAACTCAACCTAGTTATTTCCTATAGGATTCCTCATGCTGGTTAGTCTCTCATTTTTGATGAGCATTCTGTGTCGAATATACTGGTTGTTCCCAGCGACAGGGGCTCGTGGAACAAAGTATGCAGCGCAGTGTATCAGGCTGGAATACCATTGTAATTTACAGTCCCTATTTATCGCGAACATACATTATTCATTCATTATGTAAATTAGCTATAGGTGCGAAACACCTTATCTACTATGACGTAATACATAAGCGAACAAGAAGGAAAATGCAATAACTACAACCCAGTTGAGCTAACGGTAACGGATGGCACCCTTCTGGTAAGCACCTAGCCGGCTAATATAAAGAAATATATTTTACATACAACTCACATTAGTCCAAGTAGTACTATTTTGGTTGGAGGAGAAAACTAAGAGGAATGGGTTGGGACCCAGAAACTCACAACACGAGTGTCATTAAGGACGACTCCTAGCCACCTTAGCAAGGGCATCCAGACAGACGTGTTCATCGTCAATTGGAGCCAACCAGGGTGCCGAGAGACTCCTACAGAGGGCAGCTTCGAAGGAGGTGCGTTTATTACTCTTGACCAAGCCAATGCTTGACCGCTCCACCTATTTTTCCCTACGGTTCGAGATCTCATCTTAAATTCCACGGGCGCTAATACAACTTCCCAGTTAGTAGAAATTTAGAAGGACTTCTATCTTATCCTCGCCAAGGAGAAGGCAGTCCAGTTCAAGTTTAAATAAAAGACTTGCATTTCAAGGGTGTGATGCAAAGCCCGAAATGACTGACAGCCAGTGTTACTCTGTCCAGATCCGCTTGGAGTATTTGTGAGAATGCAAGTATTAGTGCAGTAACATCAGCGTAATCCAAGTCAACTATTTGCTCTCCTGCGATCCACACCTCCTAAGTCGTGTTCTGCGAAGGCGGTCTCCTTGACTTCCTCAATAACAAAGGGATAGAGGAAGGTTGACAACGGGCATCCTTGCCTAACTGCGCTGGAAAACCTGAAGCGCGATGTCAGCTGACCTTAAGCCGTGACCCTGCCGAGGATACTCGCATATAGATTTTGGATAATAGCTAGGTATTTATTTGGTACATCTTTCCTGACTAGACCGTTCCATACCTATGCACCGAATTGTAGGAATATTTGGTTTTGAGAAACATGAAAACGGTAGGCCGCCAATGTATATGTTGGTTCCTCAACAACTTAGGCGAAGTGAAGATGTGACTAATGCAGCCGAGAGCTTAATGAAACCCGGCTTGATCTTTGCAAATCAAGCTTTCACTTATGCCAGTCAGCCTTTGAATAAACCACGTAGGCAGGCAATATGGAAGTACTGGAGACCAGACTGACTCCGCTAGGTGGAAGCAATCCAAACGCGTGCTTTCCCTTAAATTTGGGACGATGACGGAAAGGCTCGTCAGCTGGAACAATTGGTAGCTTCCACGGTTTCACTAGTAACTTGTATAAACCATCCACTTGAGCAGGTCCCAAAATTTAAAGTAGGATGGAGAAAGATCATCTTTTACCGCGGTATTATTTAATTTTAGCATTCCGACCCCTAGTTTGACTTCAGAGCAAGAAGGCAGATCCAGTTGGACATGCCAAAGAGCAGGGCGATCAGTAACCAGTAAGAAACCCGATAGTTCCAACCGATTAAATTGCCTCCCTAGTGCGCAGCCTAACGCACCAAGCTTTTTGAGAATTTGTGGTTAAGCTCTCCACTCTCGTCATGGATATTTTCACTAACACCACGTCCTCTAATGCCGTTTTGATGAGACTAGCTGGAGTTTCGGTCTCTCTTTAGGCTAGAACGGACGTCTTCCCGTAGTTTGCTGCGTGACTCGTCGTAGTTGCTATCAGCCGGAATGTACTGGCAAGAACCGATAAGTTCCAGAGACTGCAAAGGGACCCAATGACCATGTTGGCTATCAGGCTCACCAAGTAAGAATTTGCCTGCTGCATTCTATATGAGAAAAGTGAGCGCTTACTCATCATGCACGCCAGCGTAGTTTGATAGGCATTTAGAACAGCTGGCTTCCTTAGTTGGCCAGACCATTAAGAAATTGCAAGTTTTAGTCAGGACAAAGTTTCTTAGACAAAAGTTTCATAGGATTGCGTAGACAGCATCCTGTCAGGTTGTGCAGGTCCAAACACGAGAACACTTAGGGTTCTTAGCCAAAGCCCTTGGTTCAAAAAGCTGACCGCAAGGCAGCATGTTTGACAGTGGGATATAAGCCCTCCGTGTTAACGAATAAAAAGCCACGTTCATTCCAGACCACAACCTGGAGGACCAGGGGGCTGCTTTGCCCCCTACTAACGATGAACCAAACAGGCAGAAGTTGCTCTGATGGTGTAAAAAGCACTACCCTGCATAACTCCATGAATATCGGAGTCAAGCAAACCGTCGCACCACGCTAATTTCCCGCCTCCTCGCGTTGGCTAGTTTGCCAGCTGTGGAGGGCTTATCTAAGTAGCTAAAATCGTCTGGGCGAGCCTTGCAGCCAAGTGCATTTTATTAAATAATTTCGTTTTGTCAGTTGGTTGCATATAGCAAGCAAACCTGCGTTCTCATATTCAAATCAGGTAGAGGAACAATTGTTCTCCATCACTCATATGTGGCAGGGTTTTAGTTCTAATTTTTTGAGATTTTCATCCCAGTAGTTCACAAGCTACGTAGCATAGCCTAGTCCCGGAAAGCTAGAGACACGTTTCGCCCTATTGCTGCTCGTCAGTGGAGCGCATTCCCTCCGTTCCCTACTGGGGATCGAACCCATGACCGATAGAGGCAGATGCCAGCTAGCCAGCAGCTTAAGCCATTGAGCCATGGGGACGTTGGCTGGGCTACATACTTTGCAAACTAACTGGGAGTTAGCACCATCTATCTTCCACTGCAACTGAGAGCTTTTAGTCTTCGAGGTGATGGTATCATTTCACTAGACGATTTATCCATAGCAATTTGAAACTACGAGTAGCTATTTTTTTGTATTACTCGTATGTAGCAGGATTTTAGTTATAAGTTTGATGCGGTTCCCCATCAGGTTACGTGGTTACTCAACGGCACTGACCCAAACTTCACAGCTCTGCGAATTGATTAAACAGTAGCTGCCTTGTCCTTGATACATTCCTGTTTCATTTTCACACTACCCACTTCATGATTGGATGCCGAAGCGCTGTCTCTGAAGAAGTCACAATATTAACAAATTTAGGACATTGTTAAAGATTTATTACATGCTAAAAGACCAATGTCAACATAACCACTGTTCACATCCCATTGAGTAACCAATCTGCCAAGTGGTTGTCAACTTCTATGCAAGCATCACACTGTTTTCATGGTTAATTGATTTACGACTTCCGGAAGGTGATAACAGTTGTTTCAAAAATGTCATTTACTTGATCCCAGTTCACTAGTTATTTTAAACAGGATAATATTTCACAAAAATCATTTGTGACTGCTTATTTTTGGCCTGGAAGGGAAACAGTTACCAGTGACAATATTACATGCGTCGACGTAGTCCCAGGACGATAACCTAGATATTCCGATTGACAAAACTAGACTGTACTTAAGTGGCTGTGGAGCAGCCTTGCATAAAACTAAATACGGCGTGTTCCAAACGTGGGGTTGCATGCTGACTAACACCTACCACGCACTAACTCATGCATTTAATTCAACCGGAGCTTATGTTAATTGAATTGGAATGTCACACGTTTGGAAAAAATCAACGACAAATAGCTGCAACAATATGTCAAAATACACCATATTTTTAATTTAAGTTGTTATTCTTTTGACTGCGTAATCATTATGTAAAATGAGGGCCATAGCATTGCAGCAGATGGAAGTACGTGAGCAGTCTAGGCGACCATCACTGGGGGAGATGGTGGTGTTTAAGGAAACGGGGCGAGGATAGGTGACCTTTTACCATCCGAACCTCTTCACCTGGAATTTAGAAAATTTCTTGGCAGTGCACTAGATTTCTACTACTAGCCTGAATACCAAATAAGAACGCAATTCATATTATTTTATAGACGCGTTTAATAGAGGGCTTTCAGTACTCTCATGTTCTTAATGATGTCGGAAAATGCATAGAGCTTCACTACAGAGAGCAAATTGAGATTTCGTCAAACCTTTCCAACGCGTTTAGCGACTTACAACACGGATTTAATGTTAACGGTTTTGTCCCAGCATAGATAACTTCCTGCTCGATATTTATATAGTATTTTCTGATCATTAAATATAAAATTACATATAAGTCCCTCAAACCCAAACTTGGTCAACTAGTAGTAACAGCAAAGGAAAAGTACTGTACACTTGTTTCATCGTTATGGGAATCGTCATTAGCTGATATTCCATCTGACCACTGCGGAACTCGAACTTAACTTTGGGGAATTGCTGTCGTATGTTGCTGCTAAAGGGAATATCTCTCTATACAAATACCTCCACTGATTTTAGCTCATTGTGATAAAATGTACTTAACTTCACCAGCACTAGTTGAATTCATAGCACCATGTATAAAATGATTGTGTAAGCAACCTGCACAATGATAGATAAAGGAAAAACAAAGATTTCGTAAAATGTATAGGTTTCTCAAATGACCGCTTACGAATGACTGGTCACGGCTATTTAAAGCTTTGACTTCTCAGCTTTCGCCGTTTGTTAATAACGATTGTGGCTGAATAGCGCTGCGTGCTTCCCCCCAATCCAAGTTAGATGAAATTAACCACTAGATTTTAGTCCCAATCATTATGAAAAGCATCGAACTACTAAACCCAAAATTAATATGGCCATGAGTTCAGTCGTCTTGTTTCTAGGTTTTCAATCATTACCATTGGATTTGCAGACTTAATGACCACTTGCATTTATAAATAAATTTTTCCTAATGCTTCCACCAACATACTTTCATTTAATTGAACGTATCCGTCGAATCTGCACTTCGAAGTGCGGCTGTTCAAATAGTGTACAAAGTTGCTGTGTTCATTCATATACCATGGAATGTCAGAAAGACAGATGGGTTGCAACAGCCGCATGCGAAATGTACGTTGCTTATTTGGTGCAACTGTTCTGGTTACGCTTTGAATTTCTTCGTAAATGTGAGCGTCGTGCTTTAGATGTTTCTCTAAGTATGAATAATAACAACAGTGGAAATAACGGTATGCAAATTCTTGTCGCGATATTGTCATATTTGCCAACAGACAAATCCACGGTTGCACTACCATCTTCTGAAAACACCAAGTGCTGTCGGAGATAACATTTACCCAGAAAAGAGCCGTTAAACCAGCAATCACTTGTATGTCGAGGATAATGGTGCTAGTTCAAATGTTAAAAAGGCGGCAAATGGTGGATGTGTACTCTAAGTAATTTTGCTGTCGGTGGTTCGCAGCATGCTACTTATAATATACAGAATATGTTGAACATCTTCTGCTGGCTAACCCGTTGTGGTCTTACCTTCCGGCACACATCCACGTGTGACGGACCAGAGACTGTTGCATCTGTAAGTAGGAGGTGCATGTTTTATTTAATAAGTTTATGGTGTGAATCGTCAGATGTAATTGTGGAAGTAAATGACGAACTTCAGTGTATTCACCGTCAATGCCTATCTTAATTGTGGGAACAAGGGTGACATTTTACGTTTCAATATACTTTGGAATACGGTAAGCCATGTGTCAGACAAACAATCACTCTGAATTGTCTGTTATAAACTATATACTCATGGCTAAAATTTAACGTTCAAGGTAGTATATCTACTCCCATATGTTGGACCGATTTAAATTTTAAGTTTTCTAGTTAGTATAAAATTTGGTATATGTTATGCGTGTGTGCATTCAGAAGGTAGAGAAGGATTTATTTGACTAGGCTTGTGGCCAACTTGCCGCTAGCAAATAGGGCAGTTGATTGTGTCTACAGGTCTGAGTGTCTACGCTTATTTGTTGATATTTGGCTGCGTGGAATGGGATTTTTTAACCAAAGTAAAGTTCATGAAAAGCGCAATGTAAATACTCACTTTAATTTGACCAATCTACACCTAACAAATCTTTACTAACATGCAATAAAAGCACGCTAACATGCCTATATGCATTTAAACTTACTTCGGTATGCTCGCCAACAATAACTAAATCAACAAGCAGCATGCTGGAATGTTACCAGGCCATATTGCATTTTCCTGAGCTACAAGCAACGTTAATTGCAAGTGGTAATATTTGCTTTAAATCGTTTACTTTCGTTGTCACAATTTTGCATCTTAAACTTGCAGTTTAGACTGATTTGCACCAACAATATCTATGCAAAATACTTTCCGTTTGTCAAACTCATTTCGTACAACACGAGTGCATAAAATTTCCGAAAGATTTTTAATAGTGAAATAATGAGTTGCAGTAGAGTTTCTGGCATCGGTATTCGCAAGAACGATGAGACAAGCATAGCAGAGTTTTGAGCGATTTCGTCAACACACGCAGTTTTACTCAGGGGCGCAGATCATGGGGACTAATCCGCACAATAGAAGGATTGATAACATTCAGCTTAATACCAAGCAGCTCATATTATAAAATTAACATTATTCTAAGGTAAAAAGCATGATTGGTATCCGTTTAAATTGGCTTTATGTTAATACACATAGCAGGATTGGATTCATATAGTCCTCCTTGTTTACAGCTCGCTCACCACAATTTTTCACACAAGTTGATAACGTATTACTTTTAATGTCTACATGGCAATTTTGCGCATATAAGTCTGAGAATGACTTAAGGCAAAGTTGAGTTGATGTATTATGTAACAAACTATCTGACATTTGAGGCAATGCTATAAGTGTGCTTAGAAGTTATGTCCAGCTTCACTTTCATGAGGTTTATGTGGCAGAATCGAGCCCGGTCAGGTGTTTATCACTATCGCTATCGAAAAGTAATGCGTTGGTTTATGAGTCATAAATAGCTCAAGCCTTAGATGCTTCCTACATAGCTACTGGAACGAAACATCCAGTTAGCATACGTTTGACTGGATTAATAGACTGCGCGGCGGTAGGAAGATTTATGAGATAAGCATAGAGTTATTTCGATGTTATCATTCAAAGAAATTAATGGGTGATTACGGTTTATGCTAATATCAAATAACAAGCAGAATTCTCACCATTCTGCACACGTTTACATTACTTAATGTGAGTTACAACTCCGAAGTGATCAGTTAGCCTGAACATATATAAAAGGTCCCTTCATGTATAGCCAGTCTGGTCATGGTGAAATTGTGACTAATGCTGGGCGTTGTGCGGCGCTTATCACCAATGCAACACCCACAGTCTCCATAGCCTAATGGTCGTACATTTCCAAGTTTATATATTTGAGCAAACATAAATCCATGCATGTGCGATTGCAAGATAATCTTGCATGAGATCATGAGATTTAAATAGTAATTAATTAGTTAAAGCGACCAACATTTCAAGTACATTGGACGTCTATAATGGTTCATAGTCGGGTAAATTATTTGCTACTGAAACGCAACAATAACAATCAACAAGAACATTCGTTACAAAATGTGAATACTCACAGTAATATCTTTCGTGTGGCACTACAAACTGAAGCGAATATTTCACAAATGTAGCACTGTATGAAGCTCAGCATTTGACGCACTGAGGAACTACATTTGGGGCCGTACAAATCGGCACACTATCCGCTACTCGTAGTATTCTCCATCAGAGCCATTCTTAAGTGTTCTTCAAATTAGAGTTTACAACGGCGTTGTGGCTGGCCATAATTAATTCCTAGGGAACTGTTATGTTTTGTAGTGCATTAGCGAGAAAGTAACACGAATGTCATTCAAATCCTGCTCATATATGGAATATGTACTAGGAGAACGGGCATTGCTGTTCTCGAAATATCGCAAGATGCATGATAACGACGTTATGAAGAATCGCACCACGCACGTGAACCTAGCACTTGCGGGAAAGCTATTGTGGTGCAAGAAATTGCCATTAATTCTCAAGCTAAATTTTAATTCCGCCGCGGTCTAGCAATGGAAGCACTTATAAACTATCAGTTGCAGTTTAGCCTAAGTAGGTTGGCCATAACCTCAACAAGTGCTGTGACAACTATACTGGGTTCTATTCTCTAAGAAGCAATCTAGTTTTGCACTTAAAACAATAATAAACATAAGCTGTTGTGACAGATATCCTGCATCTCCAGTTTTCGAACCTTTGTCAAACGCATCCTTCGTTTTGGTGTACCTGATGGTGGGGCAATCTGTTTTCATTCCATATAAGGGCGAACTGATGCGAAACGCCGCTGCCCTATACTCTGCGGGAACCAACAGTTGTTCACAAATGGATGCATCGAATTGAACTTTGAGGACCTGCGGACCCATGTAGACAGGAATCATTTACACTTCAAAGGGTTTATGCAAACACTTTGTTAGGTCGCGGATCTAAAAAGATTAAACAACGTTTAAATTGGATCAATTCTTCAATTACATCTTATTCCAAGCCAAGTGATTTTATGCACAACCTCAAAGTATTGATGGGCGAAACTACCCTTCGCAATTTGCGATGTTTTGGGCGACAACGCGCGGTTTTCCGTGCTGCTTGCTGCGTCCACGGGACAAAGGAAAAGGATTTTATACGGGTTAAGAACCAACCCTTTACACGTCCCGTTGGGCAGGCTAGTGGTATATCGAAGAAAGTTAATGAAAAATGCAGTCAATAATTCTAGTGTCAAAGAATAGATTTATCGCACGCAACACAATAGCCCTAAATACCGGATGCTTTCATAGAATTAATTGGCGAAAAGCTTAAATCTATGATATTTTCAGGAAGAGGTATGGAGAGTAGCGTCAAGTAACAAACTGTAAGTGGCGGGGCGCCTCATCCAACCGACGTTTGAGTTTGACTAGACTGGTTGCAAAAACAACCCATCCGGTCTGGGTTCCCTGGTTGACAACAATAGTGAGAAAGTTTGAGACGGACTGACGGCTGTACTGTCCTGTTAGATAAAAGAAGTGGCCTCCACTTTTGTTCCGCTGTTAATTACCGTAAAGAGTGGCAAATATGCCTCGAATTTTGTACAATAAACACCTTATAATCAACTCGCCTCACTTTCAGCCATATTGCTCGCCTAATGACCTTAAAAGTTTTAGCCTCTGCACTATTGGAATGTGACGCATTCCAAAGACTTAGTAAGGAGCACGACGTTTAGGTTGGTCCAGTGCAGTAATTTCGTGCTTCAACCAAGTCTACCAGGCTTGGGTTGCGCATTCCACATGAGAATGAATATATACGTTTAGCATTTGTCTGAAAATAGTAGTGTCTAGTTGTACAAATACCCATTGCAGCAAGCCGACGCGCTGGTCACCCAAATTATTCCGAACAAGCACGCCAAGGTCGCGTCTGACAGATGATCGCTCCAGTATCTGCGTTCCTGGCTAGTAACATTAGGGACTTTGGTGTCGTACGGAGAGCACCTCGCATATTCTAAGTTGAACTGTGGTAAGTTTCGTACTGACCATTTATGTACCAGAACTAAGTCACAGCTAAGTAAATTCTGATCGGCTTTCGCCTGAATCCGGTTCCATGTCTTGATATAGTCAGGGAACAGGAACAAAATTTGAGGCGATTTTCAGCAAAAAGCGCTTGAGGATTACCGAAAACTATTGTGTAACCTGAACTTAGCCTTGGGGCACAATTTAGGAGAAATCGTGCATATGGAAGAATACTTTATACCTATAGATAATGGTTATCGCGATGTCGCACAAGTGTCTGAACAAGGTAAATACAAGCAATAAATTTAGCATTGCTTATGTTTTGGCATAATTCGTGTAGCACATTCCAATATTAACTCATTGTTTTCTATTCGCAGAAAACTAGATGATTATAACTGGTGAATAACACAAAGTACGTGACATTGTCTTTTTCCGGATGTAGTGAGGGTGTTAAGTACCGTTTATTAAGTATGCGTAAAAATACTTTCGTGACTTACCGTGCTACAGTTAATTGTTGACGCACGATTTTCATTGAGAATAGCTGGGAAATCTAGCACATGGTGAGTGGATTACTCTTTGAGTACGTGCACAAGAGTGGTAGTTACGGAACGGCAAACATGTTATGCTCTAGAGTAATGAATTTTCTGACATCAAAAACATGGGTGAAAACGGATTCACAAACAGCAAGTTTGGTACAATGCATCAATGTCTTCCTGGAGAGGTGGTCTGACTATATTCATGCAGCGTGTATTATGTCCTGGATTGCCCATTTGCTGCCATACCTCGTCTTGCAAGTGCAAATAATACTGTGAAATGCTAATATCATGTAAGGTGAGCTGCTGATCGTCGCAATACGAAAAACACCAAAGCTTTGCCGCTCTGCTTAGTCGCAAATCTAAATTTATGATGATTGCTTGTCCATAATCGTGTCATGGGTCGTTTGAAAGGTTTGCGCGAGTATATTGAAGAACAGTTTTAGACATCAAAGCAACTAGACAGTCCGTCGAATTCTTGTTGTGGAAGAGCTAAAACTAGCACAATATTTGTAACAAGGAAACGAAAATCTCCTCCGATTTACCGGCTTCTTGGTTGGTTCCTTTTTAATGTACGAAGATGAAAAGTTAACTATGCACCTGCTTAAATTCAAACCGATTGCACCACCGTGATAAGTACGCTCGATTAACGATTCGTCGAACCAGGCGTGGTTTGCGACTTGAATACGACAAGCGCCAAAACCATTGTTGCAGGACTAAAACGTGTGGTACACCAGAATGTTGAAGGACTTAACAGCGCTCCTCAATGTATCCAGGAATCAGAATCAAAGTGTATGAAGATGGTTAAAAGGTATGTAGTACACTGTGCAGACTATACTAGCATAGCCTACTATGAAGCGTGTTACATATAAAATATATGAAATGCACCACGTGACAATCACACTTACGTTTAAATAGTTACCTTGTGCAAGACGTAATAGACTAAGCATAAATACATAATGCCCTTAATGTATGTAAAGTAAATTTGTGACTAGGGAAAACTTTATTTCACTCCAAATTTTGCGTTCGGAATCATACATGGGGACACTGATAGGTACGCAACTGCTGCGCTCAATTTTCAGTATACGTTGTATCCAATGCAGTTGTTGTACAACAGTCTCGGTCACAGGGCGGTCATTGCTGTCAAGCATCAACATATTAACTTCAAATCGGTGGTGGTAAATTTGTGCAATGTTGGACGGCGTCACTTCATGTTGACAAATGATTTGTCTTAGGAACGGAGACGTCTTTCTTATAATGTCAATGACCTGTGCGCAGTAACGTTTAGGTAAGGTATTAGTTAGCATAAATCCCATTCTAGTCCATCACTTGTGAATACATTCCTGAGCAGGCAGAAGTACACCTTTGTCCGTTTAAAAAGCAAAAATTTGCAGCTGGTTTGAACGTGGGCCTTATTAATAACACCACATTTACTTCGACGGCAAAACGTATTATTGGTAGGTGCACCTCGGTACGTCAGACCATATATAGTTGAAGCACCACAACAAGTAAATAGTAACTTAATACTTTACACAATATTGCTATGCTTACGTTGATTTGAATATGTTCATTTCCATAACTTACATCCTCACACTTAATGGAATTTGAAAGGCACTGTATCTAAACTGCGCCGCTTTTAAATACTTATACTTGCAGCTTAAACATTAACTGATATAGAATGAAGACAGACTGCCGTTTCTGGACTTGTTCATCAAGCGAAGGACTGTTGACACACTGCAGCACAAAGCGTAGAGAAAAGTGATTTGGGGGATAATACCTACATTTTCCAGCGTCGCCCCAGTTGCATAAAATGCAGACTCGTACTAGCTCCTATCAACAGGGCCGGACGAAATTGTAGTGCGGAATTGCTCAAGGCGGAAGAGAAGACTTTATACTGGAGTCTGCTATCCAATGGGCATCCAGGTAAATGCATTGAGATCTATAACAAACTCCCAGTGAGGAGCTGCCATTACAAACACCGGAGAAGAAAACTGTTTATTTGTTCTTATACTTCAATGGCAACGTGTGGCAAATTATGTTGGTTAAAAGCTCAGGTCCGCTGTAATGCGCACCTACTCAACCGCCCAACTATTACTTATCCACATTACACAAAGGATTCCTCTCCACAGCCTTTCAAGTAGCTCGCCAAGAAATTCGGTCTCTAACCTTATCTACCTGTTCAATCGCAGTGGCCGTGGGACATTAGCAAGGCTGGTCGCTGGCTGGACCAAGGGTGGCGGAACACTTCCCACTGTGGCTACGACAGTTGCTGTCTCACCAAAGCGGAGTGGACTAAAGAATGAAACGAAACCCCGCCTCGTCTATCATCAACCACAAAATGGCGGATTATTCCAAGTGAACGCAATTGATTCATTCAAGGTGTTATTGCACAAAGGAAGCCGGACGCATTTGGCGATTGGTGAGCCCCTAACAATAAGTCCGAACAGGCCCGCGCTCGGTGCCCGTAGACAACTGAGGCAATCACGTAGATTGCTTTAGGCATGATTATATCATTCACATTAATTTAACTGTCTAGCTAGGTTACTAAATGAGGCTGTATCTAATACGTATTTTGTTCTGCCTGTATTGCGTAGCGACTGACGAGAGCAATCGAAATGTTAACTTTCCGCAACCCATGTCTTCTTAACGCTTTCAAAAAGTGCTTGAAGGGTACTCAATGTTTCAAGTTTATTTTAATCAAAAAGCATTTATCAGACGTATAATGAAAGCAATTGTTCATGGGCGGACGTCTGCAATTTCGCGAATTTGGATGCAATTACTTACATCAATTGCAATAAGGCCGGAATTACTTGATCCAGACTAACGGTGTGTAAACCATACGTTAAAATCGCATATACGGAACATTGAAAGCATGTCCTCCTAGCCATGCATAGCACACATAACTCACCACTATAATTTCTTAATTAAGTTAAAGGCCGCCGACACATACCAGTCGCTGCCGTAGTTGATTAGCCAGAGACCAATGCTGCTGGTTAAATAACCTCTCGTGGGAACTTGATTCAACAAGTAACATGTCTGCTCATTAGATAAACAATATTCTTCAACACACTTCTGTGTGAAAAATATCACTATATCATTGCAAGTGCTGCAATTCAAGCGGAAAAATAGTTTCGTTTCTATCCTATTGCCCCTTTCAATAGTATGTGATAGTACACGTTTTTACGAAACTCTGCTGAAGGTAGCTATCTTCGCCCGCTTAGCCCGTGCTTGTGTTAAAGCAAGTGTCGTGAGACACATAAGTTAATGCTCTGTGTTTACAAGCAATTACAGTAACAAGACGTCCGACATCATTAAAACATGTGTCAAACGAGTTGCGAGGCCAGATGTGCATTTACTATTTGGGTGAGACAGAAAGAGCTCAAGTGGTTCATCAACCGTTCTTCGAAAGAACCTTACCCAAAACCCAGCTAATGGACAGATTGGTCCACTTGAGCTCAGAATTCTCACTCACATCATTTGCAAAAATCCGGGTGCGATATTCCCAACAACCTCGCAACAACATTCGCTCAGCCAACAACAGTGCAACATCACTTGCGCACTTGCGCAGCCAACGGCAGTAACTCGAGCACGACCGCAAAACACAATCATTCTCCAATCCGAACGAAGCAAACTTAGTGGCCCCGCAAGGCTACAAAAGGAACGGAGTGGTTGATGACCGTATCCATTCTTGGGTTTGCTTTCTACTAGGTACCGCCACATGACTGCTATCTATCCTGCGCTGAAGATGCCAACTTGAATGTTGACGAAACTTTTACAATGAGGTTGCACAGCTCGGAGAACATCACAGAGCAACTAAACCTAACCCAAGCTACCAATATTTTAAATCGTTTCGAACACGAATATCATATAATCGCTAATGCAAGCTTCACTGCAGAATATGTCAAGCGTTTACCCTCAGCACTTGGTTACATTACAAGAAACACACATATCATAGCAACATGCACTCTCATAGCATCATAAACACACACGGGTGCGTCTGTGCAATCTTTAATCGTGGGAAAGTAGGGCTCGCCTTTGCACGTGCTATGTAATGTACAGCCCCGGCGAAAGCTCCTTCGCAATCTCGCGATTAATAAACTTCCTAAACGGCGCACCCAGTAATGAAGACTGCACACTAATTATAAGGCGTCCTTGCTGATTTTTACACAATGAGTTTACATGCAGGTATGTTTTTTGTAACAACCCTGTAGGAAAATAACTGTTTATTTCTTCATTACACATTCGTCTCTATTTTTGTCACGCCGATATAACGTGCCGGCTCTGAAGCTTCGATTGCGAGTGTTTGAAGAGACTTGCTCGTGTGCGGCAGTAATAAAGCATTTGCAACGGTGGTATAAACCCGAGGTGCCAGCGGAATTACTTATAGTGTCAAACCAGGTGCGTCCGTACCGACAAAAGAGAAATCCCTTTGTCTACTCCATCCCCGTTGTAGGTTGCAAGGTGCGAGTTTCCTTCTGGGTATAGGAGTTGTGTGGTGTGCCTCGCTTTTGCTTTCATTCTTGCGCGTATACAAATGCGATATAAATATGTTCCTCTCTGTTGGGGTGTTAATACGGCCTGCTGTTGGCTGATTGTCGTTTCGTATCCCGGTATTTCCGGTGCAATATTGTCCGTCTTTCGGTCACCACACGGTGAAGCCAGACGTCACATCCTGGGGATGCGTGTATTCCACACCACAGGCCGGCTTTACTTAACTTCTGTTGATGGATTTGTCTCCTTTTGCGTATTTCAGCCGGCATTCGCTTCATCTCGCCCTGGCTGCTCTTGTAGGAATCAAGTTTGTCCGACCTTGTGCTAGTTATCCATCCACATGGCGACTACATATGAAACGTCTGATATTGGTTTACGCACTAAAAATTTTGTTTCCTCTTAGCGCAACAGCCGTAGCACGTCGCCCACTGTTAATTAATGTGCATTACGGTGAATAGGCGGCGACCCTGGCTGTCATGAATTGATTTCCATGCTCCTTTTAGCTCTATGTCTATCTATTTGATTTTTCATACTATGCAGAGTATATTGTTTGAGTGATACCCTAAGCGTTAAGGCACGAGAGTGATTCATGTGGGTATCTAAAATGCCATCCACTACTAACACTCCTACTCTACTGAAATTTTATAGAAATAATACGTGGGCTGAAAGCAGTGGCATTTGAATGCCATCGGACTAATCCGCTAATTTAGTGCAACAAATGGTGTATATTCGCTTTTAATTATATTGACACTTTATAGCTTATCGCTACAAATGAGCGAGTGGTAAGTAATTGCAATTGTACTTATAGCCACCACAACCACCAGATTTTTCTTTTCCTAAGGAATATTTAGGGAAAAACTAGGCACTACTTCTCACTAAACCAGTGCAGCAGGCTAGCTACAATAATGTGTACATGTTATTGCGCCATCCACGCAATTTTAAATGCATTGATACACAAATGGACTCACAGCCGTACAATTGATGTCATCTTGATCAACAGCTGTAGTGTAGACATTGATTTCCAAGGGGTAAGTTGTCCCTAAATGAGTAACTTCGAGTAAACTTCATATAAACAATCCACGCAACAGAGGTGATAAGCTGGAATTACGTACATTTTGCCAAACATTGAAAACGCAGTTCCTTAAAATAAAACAAAAATCAAAATCAAAACTATAAGAAATGTGTGAATGTGTGTGACTTTACATATCGGGAATATAGCTATATGTTTCCATCGTTTTGTGGTGCATCCGCGCAAAAGCCAAACCTATTTACAAAGTGAATAGAACATTTGTATCCTTCTTTCAGAAGCACTGCTAAGAAATTCCGTAGTTGCTTTCCAATCAGTTATTAATAACATGAAATAGTTAGCGAGGGAAGCAGTGTACTTTATACAAATAATTAACTCGCCCAGTAAAAAGCACATTTATTTAATTAGCACAGGTTTAGTAACAAATAATTGTCATGATTCCTCAATTTGAGGGCTTATTGCGATTGATTTAACGGATAATTGTCTGGATTTAAAATCGTCCAATCACCATGAGCTAAAACATGTGCAGGCGTTGTCCCTGTGCAAACACACGAAATGGTAACACAAAAGAGGTTAAGGTATTTTATGCGCTATATACACAGTTACTCAAGTCACCCAAAGTCTTTTGCCAGTTCGGCCCTGTCACAGTGGAACAGTCTTGTGCATTCAAATTGAGCTTTCGGTTTATGAAGGCGAACTTATTGACCATTTTTGTATTACTTGCGAAATTATTGAGGTTGCTCGTATTCACTGTAATCGTGTACGGCGTGGTGAATCCTCCTTCTTCTATTTCGATGGGTAACCCTGTGAAACATTTCCGGAATCCTCCTTTGTTCCCTAATGATAGTGATCTTGAAATAAGCTGGCATTAAATGAGATTAAGCTACGGTTATTTTCACATGGCATTTTCAAACACGGATGCGAAAAATAACCTAATTACTAGACCTACCAGATCACAAGATTTTCTTGCATCTTCATGGGTCCAGGACGTGAAAAGACGCACTTTGGCAGCTATGTAATACAGCCAATTAACATAATTAATATATGAGGGTTTAGTAAACAACATGTCACTAGTATTCCCTCTTCCGGACTGCTACGGAACAGCATAGAAAGTTGGATATATAGAAGTTTAAAGTAAACATACCAAGTGATTTTAAATTTAGCTAGACTCATCTTCACTTAAAGTTGCATCGCGGCTTGTGTTTTCATATGCAAGTGTGATAGCTAAGAAGCAAAGAACGGGGTACCTATGCCCAGTTCGCTTCAGCAGTTGTTAATTTATTCTGCATAATGCCATACCGTTACTTCCCATGGAATTTGTAATTGACAATACAAATTGACAAAACACATGAAGACGGACAAAACGTGAAAGTATAGTTGCTGCTTCTATAGGGCAAGGAAACAGAATTAATCATTTAATTGAGCGATATCTATTTATGTGGAGCGCTTTCATAAGAACAGTGTTAGTTAAATGGCGCTGAATATTTACCGTTATTGGAGGGTTATGGTGTGGCTCTCTTCCATACCTACATCAGTACGATGATGGGGCAAGCGGCATTAAGGGGTGGACAGTCATTGCAGTAGACAACCGTAACATAACTAAATAGTTCCAGTAACCATGCCGGATACAAGTGACGAAATTGCTCTGCTGGGAAAAGAACCCTTTGTAACATACGCTGACATCTGCCAGTGGCCTAGCTATTTTTGTAGTGCTTGTAAATGACGACGGCACACCCACCTCTAAAATAATTTCCTGCCTTTTACATAACGAGCATGCATGACAATTTAGTTCCAATCATAAAATGATGAGCGGTTTTCATATTTTACTTTCCTGATGCTTTCCTATGTTCCGTACCATCCTAAGCTAATTTAGTAACGAATCAACGTTCCTCAAATTTTACTTCTCGAGTAGCTTTCACATTGGAAATAGCGGTAGAGTAAGAAGCTTTATATTGCATAAGACGATAATTATGCACACCCTGGTACGGTCCCTTTTATTTGATGCCAATTTTCTTATCATAGCATGCACCAGATTTCGCAGTGTTTCAATGAGCCAACATTGCGATAGCTGTGCACTCTGCATCATGGAATCCCAGCTGTTTAGGTCTTCTTTAAGTGATAAAGGTTAAAAGTGTCATTAGATTTTACACCAGACTTCTTAAAAGGATTTTATTATAGCACAAATGACGAACGAAATCATGGAACAACAGATTGAAGTAATAACATAAAATGTGTTCAGAATTTACGTGTGCTTATCGGTCGTCGAGTGAGAAAGCAGTCAAAATAAAATTGATGAAAACAAAAATGGTTACAGCGTTTGAAAAAGTAGTAATATTAAAAATTCGCATGTTAGCTTAGTTGAGTAAATATAACGTAGAAAACTGAGTTGGCTTTAAAACTTGCTCAAAGCATTATCTGCTCAATGGTTTGAAGCAATTTGAACTTACCAGGTCAGCACATCTATTTAAAGTAACTTACTGAATTCTTCGCAGTAAACCTCGGAAAGCTTCAAGCCAATTGCTAGTAGTATTGATAACATTTAGCCCGTAGTTGCTTGTTCAGTTAAACCGTTTACTGTGCGGGCTTTTTAACGCGACATTACTAAGTGTTTGGATCGCGTTTAAAAAGACAAATTAGCATTTGTCAATGAATGACCTTTGTTAACCATGTGTGGTTTCATTTCCATTTGCTCGTGACATGGTCATTTATACTTACCTGTGGTTCACAGTGTTGGACTTATTCATTTTCGTATGACGTTAGGGTTCACGATGTTAGCAATGAGGCACCACCAAATATAGAATGCAATAATTAAACTCCAAATACTATAGTGAACGCTGGCTTAATCTGAAAATCCAAAGCAAACGGCTCTCCTAGAAACCAGCGCATCTAAAGTGTGCTTCATTTTTTTGACGCTGACGGTGTGCCAGACCACTAGTTATACAGACTAGCAAACAACCTTCTCAACTTATGTAAATATAGGTATCAAATAATTAGAAACCCTTTAGCGAGTAAGTATGCTTCAGTGCTATCGAGTTGCGTACAATGCAAATTGTATCTTCGCATTCTACCCTATTTGTAGCTGGCTGGCAGGAGCCAGTAACAATGGAAAGATTGTGACATAGTAAGTCGTGGTGGTGCAATATCTTCGGTGGAAGTAATCCGTAGTGAGTAAGTTCGCTTATCTACTCACCTATTTATTTTATTAAGGCAGTCGAACACGCTCACTTAAACTATGATCGTGCCTATATAATGCTTCCAAGAAGCAAGTAGTAGGTGACAAGCTTTCTTCGCAATGAGACTAAAATATCAAGTCCCTGAGCTTCCCATTCATTCATTCCAACGTGTGAATTCTGTAGAGAGAAAATTTGTGTGCAATTATCGGTTACTTATTTTTAATCGTTGCCGAGTTATGACTAGCTCTTAGGCGATATATTGGCCCGCTCATTCACGAATGCTAGCTAGTTGAGATAAGAAGCTAATGCATTTCATGCGAAAAATACACAGATGTACTACTTGAAAAAGCACACTTGGCAACATTGCTTCCTATATTAAACCAACATACATTTAACCTGTAGTGGTTTCCACGTGAACGTGAAGCAGCTTTTAAGCTGTCAGCGGGCATTGGTTATCGGATACAGGGTATGTAGCTGTGAAACCAGCTACAAATTAAAGCAGAAGGTTATTCAGGAACACGAGTTTGCGAGGAATACTCTATTCGACAAATCACTTCAGGCATTTACAATGATAAAGTAGAAGGACAGAGCACAAATAGATGAAGGAGCCAAGGAGGTGGGCATAGTGAAATCACAAGCAACGGAAACGCAAGTGTCCTGATCAATAAAATCGGCGAACTACCAATTTGACAGAGCACCTGTTGTTTAATCGGTGGAATGCCAAACGCGTCATATGATCATTGTAGAGGCACGGGGTTATAAAAGCTGGTAAGCTAACTGGGACCAAGCTGAAAGGTGCCCTTGCAGCAAGGACTTCTGTTGGTATAATTCGGATTGAATTGTCCTAATCGCAACCGTTTCTGCCGTCCGTACTATTTGCTTCCCATGAAATTTAAAGCACCGTGGCCTTACCACTTAAAGTACTTGTTAGGCAGCAGCGGTCCTAATTCCGTGTCTGCTTTCCACCATTTGTTACAGGAGGAAAGTGTTGGGGCGACTGACGATGCCTTTCTGCAAAGTAGCTGAGCAGTGGTCCACATTGTTTTTAGTCAAACGCCTGGTTGTGTGCCCCACGTACCTTGCAACACATGCGGGATCCAACGTCTCTGGGCTGCACATATGCATAGCATAAAAATACAGGCAGCGAACAAGATTACTTTTGTACCTGTAGGTTACAACGCTCAGAAAAGTTGTACATTGGCCTACTCAGGTGGCCTTCCGGAATACACTTCATTCCAGTGAACCGTCATTATTTCAACTTAAAAACGTCCAAGAATGCTAGCATAACATATCTTTTGGTTTCGATAGGTAACATCCATGATCGATGTGTAACGTTTAACTAGTGTAACAGGT
Source organism: Dicrocoelium dendriticum (assembly GCA_944474145.2). NCBI lineage: Eukaryota > Metazoa > Platyhelminthes > Trematoda > Plagiorchiida > Dicrocoeliidae > Dicrocoelium > Dicrocoelium dendriticum. The sequence goes on from OX104062.1 coordinate 4,550,880, forward strand.
CGTTATTAATTCAGCCTTATTGTGAAGTTGCGTGTAAATTGTTGTGAGTAAACTATGAAACCCCCACTGGGTAAATTTTGATGATTATTATCAAAAAGATGGAGGAACTATCAATTCATCCCGCATTAGTACCTAAACTTAAAGTGATGTTATGATGGAACGGTCAGTTTTATTCTTCGTGTCAAGTCTGATCTTTTACATAGAGGACACAGAGACGGGCTGACCTACTATACATAAGAACACATGTCTGTTATTTCGCAAGGATCGCAAGGACCAGCGAGAGACAGCCCAATATTAATCTATTATTCAAAATTGCTTTCTTTGTCTAATGCAGGCACATTTTTGACCTTCAGCATTGTTAGAGCGCACTCATTGAATCCGTTCCAAAAACGTATATGATAACATTCACTATCAAATAATGTCATTAATTAAACATTCAACCTAACTTTGCATTATTCTTTTGTATCGCATTCAGTTGATAAGAGAAAGCATGACGAGCATGAAACATGATCCTCCCACGAAAGGAACTTTATCGTGATAGCCGGGAAATATACCCATTAATTAATTTATATTTATTTAATGTGTATCTTTAACACAGTGGGATCCTGACACACCAGATGAATGCTAGTATGCTTATTAGATTTCTTAAATATTTTTGGTGTTTCATCTATATTGAAAAACCTATGTGACTGCAAAGCAGCGTTAGCAAAAGATGAAATATCATGCGGATTAATGGCAATGACAGATGTTCATAAAAACGGTAAAACCGAACAGACCTTTGACATGTCTACCAAGTTAGTCGGTTGTCTTGGATTAATTGTCATTCAGCGGTTATTTAAGGGTAACAGGATCTTATCTTTATCTAATGCTGGTAAGGCGACTGCAGATACGCTGCTCGTTTGTAAGCAACGTATGGATAATGTGTGGCTTCAATGAAAGCCAGTTTGATGTGGTCGATTATCACCGTTGTTCGCTGATAATCCTGGGTAAAATTTAAATTCTTTCACCTTCGCTGTGGCATTCTGAAACGTACAGTTTAGAGATAATGCAGAGCGCTTTGCACTGCGTGAGTGTGGATCAAGACGTCAGTGAAGTTTGAGACTTCGCTGGGAATTGAGCAATTCGGTTCAGTATATGAGGGCAAATCGGGCCTGGTGAACGCAAGTTATGTGCATGGGAAGATAAAAATTGTATCCGGGCATAACAGGTCGATGCAGGAAATGAGTTGAATTATCACAAAGGGACAATCAAAACGCTTACACTTTCCTTACCGTCTGAGGAAATGCAGTGCAGAAGCTTAGATTTTGGTATGCGCGTTCCATTAATCCGTTCGCTGCTGCATGATAGAATGTCAGATATGATGGTTGATGAGCACCTGTATTACGATACCCGACTTATCAAGAAATCCATAAAAACTGTCCCAACTGTGCAGTCATTTAATAATAATGGCTTCTAAACATCTGGTGAAGCGGTCGAGACATATGAACGTAACTATGAACCGCAGTAAATGGGAAAGGGAGTTAAACGAGATATATATTTGCAAACGCGAACCAGGCGTCTGGGGTAGTGAATGAGACGAAGGAAATAAGATTGTGCCAATGTACTTTGGAGTGCTGACGCTGAAGGGGGCGCGATCCCATATACGAAATTTCTTCTATACGCTTGGTCAAACTGTACTTACAGTGACCACTTTCAAACATGCACACATGCCAGAGTATGAGTGGGCGTGCGGCGCGTTGAAGACGGTGTCCCTAAAAGATGCGAACAGGCTTCGGATACGAGAGCTTGTGAAATTGCGCTCAGTGTTGCTCCGTCGAGCATTTGGTAAGAAACGGCTTAAGCCTGCGTTGTAGTGAACGGCAAATTGTGTTGGATGCTTTCAAAGTTAGTCCTAACCAATACCATGGCATCAATGTTGACGGCGCGTATAAGACGCACGTGAGCGTTTGAAACGGGATATTTTACAACTAAAACTTGAGCCAATATAGCATCAGACGGCGTAAAAACTTGTCTAGTTTACAAGTTCCAGGTTGCTTAGTGCTATCTGTGGATGAGTTGCATGATGTCCTTGGTGCATTTTCCCTTGGAGTTGATAAAAGCTCGACATTCGAGCATGCATAAGAAGTTGCAAATCGCTAAGCATTTGACACGCAGTTATCTGCATAACTGTCTGTAGCAAATATTAGCTGGAATTAGGCGTTCAGCGAAGAACCAAATTATAACCCTTCATTAAAGAGTACATCAAAACTTATCCATCCTAACGGTTTCTAAAAGCGGTGTCGTACATAGCTACAGTTATTGGAGGTCGTGTAATTCGAGGCGAACCCCGTGCTCTGCAGCTTTTGTAACTTTCAAGGCAGTGGAGAATAAGGCGCGCTATATCACAGTTAGCTTGAAAATCATGACGGTATGAAGCTCTACACCGACGCCCAGTGGAATTAGCTGCTGACTGACGGTACAAACCGCTATTGAGAATTGCATCGAATCCTGAAGAATCCGATGGATGCGCGCTAATGATGATGCCCCACAGGCTAAAACTGCACTCTGGCGCTTTCACGGGCAAGTGGTCCATCATCTGCTTTGGAAGCTGGCTGTGAACCTCAATTATCTATATCAGAATCCAATACCTTTGTATCCCACAATCATTGCATTTTCTCACAAGCGCGTTGCTGCAGGACATTTCATATGGCCACTTCCGAGGCATCAGTCGTGACGGAAATTGATGTCCTCAGTTTGTAACGAACTAGGTGAGCCCGCTTTGATATGACATCGTTGAGCTTTGTAAAGGCTGTGTGCGTTGCCAGGGCAAGCCAACTTCATTTCGTCTGAGGGGTTCGATATTAGGCTGAATGTGCTAAACGCAACGGAAAATAAAACGATGCGAGCAGATAAACAAAATACTAATTTGTTAAATGCAGTGGAAGGAAGTAAGCGTTGCGTAGCCTTTTTTCTCTCTTTACCGCAAAACTAGATATTAGATCATGAGATGACAAGGCTTAAATTTCCTCTTGTTGACTTGTTGAGTTCCCACTTTTTCCAAGTAAAATTAACGTATTGTTCAATGCACCGCTGGAACAAATGTCGAAGTCGATGAAGTGCTCTACTTTAGAAGCTTTGGCTAATTAACTATTAGAGAACTAAGCCTTAACATAATCCAGCTCACGAAAACATCGTGAATAAAGCGTGGGAATATTTATGCGACGTTGCATAGTGAGAGCGTCACACTTAAAAATTCAAAAAAATACCAATGACTTTGAAGAAATCTGTTTCACAAACGGCAGCTTTATCACAGAACGACTTTATCATCGAACAAAATCGGTCTTAATTAACGTGGCCAGCGTTTTGCGGGCCACAGTGGGACGTTTCCATGCATTTTGCACCCAAGCGGGAGGCTTAACCAAACACACCCTAACGATTCATCACATGAAGACCGTACAGCATGTTGAAAATCTAAATATCTTCATGCATGACTTAAACGCAATAACTAACAACAGTTGCATCACTAGTCAGTACAATGGCTGCGTTAGTGAATTTGATGTGTCGCTTCACATTTCATCATCTGGAACCACATCTGTCGCGCAGTACTCCTAAAATAAATGTATTTTCGTAGTAGAATTGGGCACTGCATCAGTAAGTCCTAAATTCGTTGCAGGGATACACAGTGCTCGTGACCTGAAAAGTACATTTCTGAATAAGCATTTTTTCCAGTGCTTAAAATCTAAGCTGTCTTTTCTTGCTTCACTACACATGTTTTATACGCAGTAGGGTTCTTCCAGAAGGTGCAGTAGTCCTATGGAGAAGATATTGTTGGCTGGCTAGCCGAACAACCTCCTCGTGGTGCCAACTGGGTGGTTCGGGTTTAACCCGTTCCAGCAAATAGTTCGGCGGCAGTGTTCCAGGACGTGGTGGGTTTTCGCTTAACAAGCGTTCTCCCTATAAAAAGCCACAAATGTATGTTTAACAACACCGCGACGTGGCGGATGTGACTCGCCACCAACTAAAGTCACTGACCCGTGGATATCCGGAAAGTGTTATCCAACCCACAGAAATCAATCGCTTATGCTCACATTCCCGAGGATAACAAACAGTCAAAAATGCTGCGGCATGTTCAAAGACACACGCTACATTCCTACATAATTACATAGGTATATAAACCCAAACACGCTGGATATCCGGAAAGTGCTATCCAACCCACAGACGTCAATTGCTTATGCTCACATTCCTGAGGATAACCAACAGTCAAAAATGCTGCGGCATATTCAAAGATACAAGCTACATTCGTGCACAATTACATACATATATACACCCATACACTCACATACACTGTTATGCCAAACATGTACCTTTTGTACATTTTTGATCACACTATGTTAGCTAAACATGATCATGCCTGTAGAGGTGTGCCTCGCCTCGTCGAGAATAAAAGTTTGTTTATTTGTTTATTTATATATTTAACAAGTTTTTGTATTTTTCACACGACCTCTATTTGGCCAGAAAGTGGGAAAACACTTCTACCCACCGCATATCAAGCATTATTATTTTACAGTTCCAATTTGCAATTTTCAGTTGAGGCAAACCGACGCACCTTGTTAGCTTCGTCAAACAGCATTTTGTTACAAGTTTCTCGGTCTAGAAATTAAATCCAACACGGTTGAGGATTGCTTCAATCTTTTCCATGATGATAGTTGTTTCAATACCAACAAACCAGTCAATTTGTTTGGGAAATTGGTTCATTCTTTCTGTAGATAGTCGCCATAATTTTTGTAGAAGCTGGTGCTGCTTGTTGTTTTTCTGAAGAGACGAGCCCGTTAGACTAGCGTAAATCCCAACTTTCCCTCGTTTGGAACAAACAGCTTTCTTGTCACGGCACTTTATCTGGGTTCAAAATTGCAGAGGACACTTCCAGTGCTCAAATACTTGTTCCTTAATTTTTATTACTACAGCTTAAAAAAATGACAGAGATTTTGGGTAAAACGTTGATCCACAGCACCGCGCAGCAATTTTCTATGAAACGTTATACTATTGTAGAGCAGTTTTCCTTAAAGAAAATAGGATTTTCATGCAGAAAAGAGCATAAGTTTTATCTCCACTGCTGGTATAAGTGAACGTCATCTGGTTTTCCTGTATCCTAGAACACGTTTATATTCTAACATTGGAGTCACGTACTTGCTCCAGTTCTTCAACACGAATAGTGTAAATGGTAAAGAAAGAATATGTTTTATGCACTACTGTTACAACATCAAAATGTCGACCATCAGCTGCTACTTGCAATTTGTTTTTGAGATGGTACGCCACGCAACTAATTCCCACAAGTGTTTCTCCAATCTAAGATTTCCATTTTAGAAATACTTTTTCCGTTTTCTTCTCTGAAAGTCACCAAAACTTTGTTTTGGCGTTGTGAACCCAACACTCCATAGATTTTGTAATCATTTTATTTGTTATATGCATTAGTTAAAATTTTACAAATGGGGTCCGATGTGTCATAAGTACTTGAATGTTGATGTGATACATTTAATTAATTACCCGATGACGGTACGAAATACCACATGGTGAGTGAAAACACCTTCACTGCATTTTGGCTTGAAGCGCCTGTAAGTACTGACAATAATTTTGTTTCGGTAAATTTTTCTTAAATTTGGTCTCTGGAAAATGTGAACAGGATATTAGATATTATTGCCTTACACTTCGCGCAGGTATAAAAATCCATCGGCGGAATAGTTTCTCTATCGACTTGCTGGTGCAAACCATTGGTCGTAGACTGCGGTTGTGTAATACATCGTGCTAAGCAAAGACAGCTTCCGAGGCTGCGTATTTGGTTCTGTTTTTCCAAACGTTGCTGACCGTACCTAATTAATTTTAGGGGTAGTGGGTACTGCGGCAGTCCCTGCTAACTTATGGTGATCAAAATTGTGTGATTTGAGATATCTGTTATGCTACCATTAGCAATGGACCTTCGGCTTCAGATTTGGTGCATTGAACATGCCAATCTTTGTTGCAGGTTGCCTTCATGAATAATAGAAAATCGTTCCTTTATTGTGTAGTCCTCTTACAGTGCCATTATAAATTAGAATAATATTCATTTGCGGCAGTGCCCGTGCATTTCATCCAAGATGATGTAGAGCCCCAGGTTTGCCCCAGCTACGTCGCAACACACAGTGCTTAGATGCAGTGACAGAGATAAAACTCTTACAAAAATTTTTCTAAGCTACTTATTCATTCGAATCTGTCTTTATTAACATGTGTTCACTTTTACACAAATTAGACCTACATGCAACAAATATGTTTAGGAGTTCCACCGACTTTGCTTTTATTGATAAATGCGGAATTCAGAAATAAGCTACACTTGGCCTAACAACTTAGGTCATAAACCGTTACGCAAACTTCGCTCACATAAACTTGGTGGTGGCTGTGGCCTATACCATCGAAATAACATTACCGCTGTATTGGCAGAATAACTTGGGCTCATTGATTTAAATGATACACTAGGGCTAGTGATCCTTTCTGTTGATCTATCGGCCGCCCTGAGCCAGTCAATGTGTAACCAGAAAAGCAAGCCATCTGAGCAATGCTGCCTTCAACACTATATACAAGTCCAACTTGATGTGTAGTGTTTTCAATCCATTACATGTTAACTAGATGCCTCCTACAAGCAGAAACACTGTGGATATCAGGAAATCATATTGTGTATCCACCTTAATGATGCGACCGAGCATGTTAGAGAGCAAACAAGAAGTGTTACTACCCTATAGGTTGTAATCACGATGGAGTCTCTTACACGAATGTAATGATTGATAATCCACTACCGGTTTTTGAACACAACACAGTGTTCTGTGCTATGACTATTAAATCACCTAACCCATCAAATTAACGCTTAACAACAATTCGCTACCTCCATCATGTGGACTGGAACTCATTTCGTAAACTCATCAGATTCATAAACCAGAACACCCCATTCCGAATTCGAAACCCTACTGGAGATACAAATGCGATTATAACAATATTGCCCTAGGTTAGACCTACTGACCCTACCGCATGAAACATTATCTGTAAACATCGTAATAAACTCAAACTTTTAAAAAAGCCGAAACCAAACTGAAGAAACTATCGCAGGAGCAATGGCTTCACAAAGTTGCTGCATTAGAACGAGGTTGTGCCGCAATTAAACGACCAACTGAAACGGTCAACTTGAAAAAGGAAATTCAGGTACTTAAAAATTCTTTATAAGCGGTTACATTTATGCAATTGCTTGAACTTAGGAACCATAAAACCCAGTAACACCTTAAAGCGTTTAGATTAGACGATAGTTCAATAACGTGCGACATCTGCTGTGTATACCAGGCTATCAACTCCAGGTTTGTCACCAGCTCCGTTAATAACCACAACTGTTTTATTTTTCACATCCAAAGGAACGAACATGCTAAGCTGTAATATTCTTGTGAAGTTACAAGCGTATAAAGTGCCATCGTATCTAAAAACCATTAACTGGTTCCGGTGCAGATGCCATCTTCCAAAATGTTATGAAAATCAGCGGAAAAAGCTCCTCTCTGCTGTTATTAAATATTTTTATTTTTCTCACTACCAACTGCTCCCATCACATTGGAAAATATCCACCATAATACCAAAGCACAAGGGTGGCGTGCAAAATGTAATGTCAAGCTATCTCCCTATACACCACACCTATGCTACTTCCAAGGCCCTAGTTTATAGTCAAAGAGAACCTTGTCCAATTTCTTACGAGATTTCATCTGATCAATCCCTACAACACGCTTTGCTCTTAAAACGTCTCTGTCTTATCTGATGTCTACAATTATTCGCTCATATCAAGACTATGACTGAGAAGGGAAAGAAAATCAGTATATTTCTGTTGGACATGCAAAGGCATGCGACGGCGTGACGCACAAGCCACTGCTAGCCGTTCTAGGGCCAAATGGCATTGGCAATCCATTCCCAAACTAGTTCGACTCATGCGTAAACGGTTTAACTTAGTTAGTTAGCAGCGGTCAGAGATACTCTAAGCCAAAACAAATAACTAATGGTGTCTTCGAGGGAAGTATTGTCGGACTGTTACCTTTCCTAAACTACATTTGCAACGTATGTTACCCGATCATACATGGACGCCCATATGTGCTCGTAGTTGCAGTCCAACTGGTCTAAGCATTTTATCGTGACTAACTACAAATGCGCCAGAGAAGCATCTGTAAAGAATGGTTAGTAATAGATGTAGCTAGTGAACGTCTGTTACTGCATTTCTTTGCAGCAAATCCTACTCGTGTACAGATCCCGCATTCTGGAAGGCTATCGCATGCTTGCCGTAAAAGTGTTTGTGACTCCTGATCTAATTCGGGACAGGATTTATGTACTTTACGTCTTTCAAATTCTCCAAACAAGTGTTTGTCAGGTTGCAAATGCAACGCAACTATCTGGATACATCAAAAAATTGCTCTCTGCGTGAAACACTACTTGACTCAGTCAAGAAAATAAGAGTTAGGTCTTGGGTTCGGAAATAGCGGAATATGTCGGATGGGTGTGCATGGCGTGTCCGAAAAGGACGAAACTTCCATATTTCCCGTTTCCGATAGTGTGGCGGCAGTGATCGAGTCTAGCGACAACCAACGTCCTTAATATTCTTTTCGCTTAAGATTAGCCACACGTGACTAATAACTTGATGCACAAGCCTTCATATTAGATGTGAAATACTGGTTCGATGCTTTGTGCACCAACATATCTTTCATCTTGTATAGATTGCGAAATTTATGCTCCCGAGTGATTACTTAAGCCCAGCCAAGAAAACCTTTGTGCACAGCTGTCTACCCGCCGGCACGTTATGACCTATTCTTGCCCCTTCAACATTCCTGAACAAGTTGAATACCAGCTGAATAGGGCCAGAAATTCCTTGGCTAATATATTATATAAATTCCAAATAACCGCAGTCGGAGTAGGAATCTTTGTAATCCACATTTACTTCATTTCTGAACACTGAGGTATCCAGTTCACTAGCAATCCGGTGGTGACAACATAACGCAAAGGATAAGAGTTCTGCCCACAAAAACCCCAGGGGTATTTACTCATTTTCCTTCTTCTGGGTAGCGAAATGGATAAGGCATAGGATAAGGCTCCTCAAGAGACATCACCCAATAGGGCTAAGAAGTTGAAAATGAAAAGTAGGCAAAACTTTATTTGCTTTGCATCTAGTGGACACAGAGTACGCCACAAAGTCCGATGGTCCCTTCGAGTTTATCTATCAGGCTCCGACGAACCGATCCAATTACGTCAGCAAACGGCAACTTGTAGCAACTGAGACAATTGAAATCCTGCTAAATAAATTTAATTATGGGTTCAGTAAACAACTAATTAAGGAGTATGGACAACCCTGGCCAAAATGGCTGGTGATCTGTGGTCCGCCTGGTCATATCATCCGGTTGTTTTTAGTTAACAGACAGTATTATTAGCATCTAAGTAAGGCGCCTTAGGAGAAAGGTCTTGTAACGTGTGCCTACACATTTTGATTTACGTATATAGTACAACTTCACTAATTTGACCATCCACAGGACAGGACCAAAGTGGTCAATATAGAGTGGTGGTCAACAGGCGGACATTCTATGTCAAAATTTATGTAACCTGCTTTTCCGTTTTGAGTAGAATAGCATAAATTTATTTTCAAACAAACCCGTTTCGAGCACATAAGACGACAGCTCACGTAACGAAAAACGCATTTTAATTCTATAGTCATAATAAATCAAACCGCAACGTTGCTTTCGTAAGTTAACTCATTTTTTTGTAAAAACGGCCAAGCATTGGCTCTTTCTTTCCACGAAGTAATTGAACAAAGCAATCTCAGCACCAGCTTCACTAACCAGCATTTTTAGACACTTTTCGGCAGCACTTTATCACGGATAAAAATGCATGTGCCTGACAAGTCTCGTAGGCTGGTGGGAGGTAAAATTTAAATTTGAATGATGATAGAATAACTACATCGTTATTTCAGCATCACCGAGTTAAATGCGCTACTGCATAACGATGGTTTGAATTGGGAATGGGTTGTGCACACGCAAAATAGTACAGAGAGTTGTTATGTATCAGTGTGTGCACGAAAGATAAAACGAATCGATAAACGCGCACTAGTGTGTTGCTTTATTTGACGGACGTAGTATGTCAATCCAATGTTGATACCTCCAAGCTACTAACGTCGGCACTTCTGCATGTATCCTCAGTCATGTTGCGGAGAGAGCCTTTAAGCACATGGTTTGATTTGCTTTCATTCTTCCACCGAATAAAGCCAACTACATAAAATAATACAACCTGGATAGCGCATTATCAAGTTGTATTTTGGAAAGCTATAGTGTAGACAAAGGGATCACGTCAGACAGAAAGGCATTACACCCACAGGACACATGGAGGGAGAAATTGGTTCATCGCCAAGGAAGTCGACTGTAATCGGAAAACAGTTTCAGCTGATGGCTTCTCAGATTGTTATTTTGGCTTAGCTGCTACATATTGCGACATGGGTGAGTTGGGTACGTCAGTATAAAGTAAGCCATGGTTAGGTCAAGTGGCTGATGTCAGTGTTCACCAATGCATACCCTCGGGGATGGCAGGCTACATTAATAGGAGAAAGGAAACAATCCTCTAACGAGTTGGGCCGCTACACGCTGTGCAGATTCAACTGCATCGACGTCGCGCTTGCCCCACTACGCCAGGCCTGGCTCGCATATTCCGCGTAAGGCCTGAATTAGGCGTTCAGCAGTTGTGGAAAGTTGATAGCTCAACGTCTCCTAAAGCGCTGCGTAAGAGTCTAAGCTGTTGACTTCTTGTTCTTGATGCCATTTTAGCCTGTTTCGAGCAACCAAGATTGTACTGCATTTTCTTGGGAAGCACGTTGGAAATGCTGGTCCCCAAGTCAGTATTAATAGGTGAGCAGATGGCGCGTGCTTACGAATCGGCAATTGGTCACCTGGAGCTGGAGTCCTTGGATGTATCTGGAAGCTACGTTTTAAGCAGCAGATGCTAATTTGGGTAAGGCTTCATTTTCTGATCCTTCGGAGATAGAATGCGGTGTCACACACAGATCAGCGTTGGGGCCGCGCATGTTTCGGGTGGTCATCAACGGTCACACGCTTGTTAGAGAGCCAAATTTCCTACTTTTTGTGGATGGCATCAAGATATGGCGGACGATCGGTTGTCAGGAGGACCAAAAATTGCTGCAAGGGACGTAGGCCGTGCCTTTGAGTTTCCAAATACAAATTTGCTTCCGGTTTAGGTGGAGGGGTACAAGGTTGTTGCATAAACGCTTGGACATCACGTGCTGTAAGCCAACTAACATTAGCGCGATCTTGCGTTGTAATGAAAGGGACCTCAATTTTTGGCGCAGTCCTTAAAGTTTTTCAAAACCGCTAACCAACGCCTTGCTCTTGCGGAGAGCGTTTGGAAGAATTGAATTTTCTACCTCGCCGACATGCATAATTTGTATGTGTGGATCTACATGGGTAGGAAATTCAGGCGGGGCAACCCTTGTTAATGCGCCAGTTTGTTGCACGTAAAACCGCATAGCCAACAGCAACCGAAAATTGAAGTGACTCCTTGTTCTACGCTACACATTGAGACTAAAAGCTTTATGAGTGGACAGCGAAAGTTATCTCCGTCTATGGGGCGACTTCAGTCTGATGTAGCAGATCTAGAAAATCCCTGGTCACACTTGCTACCAATTCATGACATTTAGCCGCAACGAAAACTTGATGGGTCACTGGCTAATACGGACAAGGCAATATAGTCGGCTGGGATGACGCCTAACGTATTTCGCTCTTCAAAGCTGTCACACTTGAGACGCGATTTCGACGTTTTCCTTTGTCGCCCATACTCCAAGCTTTTTAAAGATTTGACTCTAGGACGCAATAAAACACCTGCATTACCGGATTTGATTTCTGTACACTTAGTGGCAGCAGGATGCAGCAAACATTGTGGTCTTCAGCCCAAACACAAACACAAGGGCGTAAACCAACATATTGACTTACAGTGCTTTTACATGTTATACTACGAGTACTACGGTGAGTCCACTGGTGTGAACCTAAAGTGATTTACAATTTCTCCGAAAGTTTGAATCTTGGCCATGATCATTATGCGGGAACAGTTAAGCTTCAGTATTTTTACTCGTATAAAACCATTGTTCCAAAGTAACAGATGTCAAATTTCTTGTTCATGTAAGCATTTTGACTGTCAGTACCTAAACCTATCATAGGTTATAAGCAGAGCAGATACGTGAGACATCAAACCGCGGTCGTCAGCTAGTCTGTTCACTGAAGGATAGGTGATATTTCCCTTATAACAGAGCAAATCAAGTTCCACTTCAATACTATATACATACAGCCAATGAAAATGTTCCGTTTACCAATGGGGGATTATTGCTAAAACACTGGTACATGAAGTTAAATTCTTTTAAGGTTAATATGCAACTACTTTAGCCGTTAGCATAAAGTTTTGCTTATCTTGTAATACAGGACAATATCATAACGTAGGTAGCTAACAATTTCCCAAAGTTAATATAAACTGCAGGCATGGGATCAGAAATGTTTAATAGTCTTGTCCACCGGATGATCGGAAGCAGCTTAACACTATGAAAATTGTAACGATTGCTCCGTCCAGCCATCTAATACTCAACATTATCGGTGTCAACAATGAGATCACGTGGCGTAACGTTCTAAATTGGATATTGCACAGATTTTTATTGTCATTAGCTATCACCGTTTGCTAATAGAATTCCTCGGGTATTTTGATCATTCTTGTCTCGGTTGAACAGAAAATTATATACAGTTTCTCAAAGCGCTAGCAAAGCTATTGAGTTTAAACTGTTCGTTTCGGTGCGAGTAACTCTTACAAGGTTGTAATGTTGTAGGTGAGGTAGCTGCTTAATCCCCTTAGAAGCACTGTTAGGAATTTTTACACTATAAAGCGGCGTAATTAACTTGCATCTTCCAGGCTACCATTTACTTATGAAATTAGATTTAGTTATTGTTCACAAAGTTCGATCAGCAGTGCATTTCCTTCAATTTCTTACCTCGTGAGTCACAATGAATTATTCCGACTGCCTCTACTTAGCTGACCTTCCTTCTTTGTAGCTTTTGTCAATGGATGTTGCGTTGTTCTCTCTATTTTAATAGCCGTCAAGTCAGTGAACAACAATGAACAATGAACAATGATTTATCACGAGATAAAAGCAAGTGCTTGACATGTCCCGTAGGATGGTAGCGGTGAATATGATGCAATTAAAATATGTGTGGGTCATCTATCGAACGTCTGCCGAGATGAATACTTTGATAATTAACATCAGTTTAAAAGGAAAAAGAAATATCGCGCGTAAACATTCAGAAAGACAGTGGGGCGCTGTGATAGTTGAGGTAAGGAGTGAGAAAATAAAATATGGTCGCTCCCTTAGGTCCATTTGATACATTAGTCCTGTTGAAAACATGCTTGGCGTAATCCACAATAGAGGAGCTTAGGTAACAAAATGTTGGGAGCTGAGGGCAACATCTAATCGTTTTTTGAAAACATCCAAGGTAGGAGAGGATACTACTGAGTCTGAGAGTGCGTTCCATGGTTTGCAAACTCGAAGGGAAAAGTAATTCCGTCGACACTCTAGACGGCTATATTGTTCCTTCAACTTTAAGCAGTTACCCCTGAGCTGCGTGTTGTGGCTAAGTTTCAGCAAATGGCGGCATACGTGGTTGGGGTCACTCAATATTTGATACGCTAATATGAGATCGCCGCGCAGCCTTCGATAGCGTCCGCTGAAAATTCCCAACAACTTCAGCCTTCGGTGGTAAGAGTGATACCGCAGGCCCATCACGTTCTTGGTTGCTCTCCGTTGTGGTGCCTCTATCGCTTCTAGGTCGCGTTTCAACCAAGGTTGCCAAGCTTGGATTGCGTACTCAACTTGCGGGCGCACGTAGGAATTGAGCATCATTGGGAAGATTGATGGGTCAAATCTCCCGAATGCCCTTCGCAGCATGCCGACGTGCTGGTTGCCTCTTTTCGCAGCTACCTCAGCCTGTTTTGAACAGTTGAGGTCGCTCTGTACGATCACACCAAGACCACGTTCTTGGGAGCTATTCTGCAATTCCTTTGTCCCAAGTATGTAGGTGTACTTATGTCTGTGGCGTAATTGTACTACGCGACATTTGTCTACGTTGAACGGTAGAGCGTTTTGAACTGACCAGTTCGACACTGTGTTAAGATCGTGCTGGAGCCGTTCATGGTCATCCGGTCCTCTGATCCTTCGCCATATCTTGATATCATCAGCGAAAAATAAGAAATCGGAAGTAATTGATCTCGCCAAATCGTTAATGAACACCAAGAATAGACGAGGTCCAAGAACCGAGCCTTGTGGTACTCCACACGTCACGTCGATTGCATGAGAAAATGATTCTCGGACTCTCACCACTAGCCGTCGTTCTTGTAGAAAATTGCTAATCCAACTCAGGATTGGATCGCCAATGCCGTAGTTCCGAAGCTTCTGAAGGAGAACTCGATGGTCTAAACGATCAAACGCTTTTGAAAAGTCCAGGTAGATGACATCGACTCCAACTCCATCATCAACAGCTTCAGTCCAGCTATTTCGTGCAATTAATAGGTTAGTGTTACACGAATGCTTTTGACGAAAGCCATGTTGCTCTGGGGCTATTAAATTGTGGCTTTCCAGGTATTGCATCAGCGCGTCTGCGACGATTGATTCCATCACTTTGGATAGTACGGGAAGTAATGTTATTGGACGGTAGTTCGCAGGATCAGTGCGGCTGCCTCCTTTATGGATGGGAGTGATGACCCCTTGCTTCCATACTGGTGGAATAAGGTTTTCCTCTAGACATCGCTGATAGAAAACAGCCAGTGGTTCTGCTAGATCACTAGCTACTGCCTGTAGAGCCTTTGGACGGATGTTATCAGCTCCGGGAGAACTGTGGATACGCAAGGATAACAATTTCTTCAACTCAGCCTCCGTAGTGAAGGTGATGTTTCCTAAACCAAACGGCGGAGTATTAGAAATGAGGTGAATGTTTGGGCTCGACACTTGTTGGAACGTTTGAGAGTAATGAAGCCGTAGGAGATCAGCTGCTTCCATTGCTGACCGCGTGTATCCATCAGCTGTGACTAGCGCCGGAACCCCTCGCTTTACCTTTCGAAGGCCGTTAATGTGCCTATACAGGAGTTTGTGGTTAGTGCAGAATCGCTTCATTAACTTCTGCTGATGCGTGACCTTGTCCTCGCGGATCAGTTTCACACAGAAGTTAGGATGTGTCACGTATGCAGTCCAAGTTTCGGCATTCGGGCAACCCTGGTGATTTCGCCATGCCAAATCCCTCCGGGACATACATTTACGTGTTCTGCTCCTCAGAATTGACTTACTCTGGTTTTTGGGTTGGAAGGACTTCTGTTCCGATGCTTGCGCTACCAGTGTGCTCAAAGTCCTTGTAAACATATCCCAGGCCAAATCTGGGGGACATTCGAATAAGAATGTCCAAGATGTATCCTTAACAAGCTTGGACAACACATTGTAGTGCGTGACAGTGTGCACTTTATCCTCCTCCTTTTCCGGGTACTCGGCATAGCATATATAATCAAAGAGTAGAGTGACATGATCACTACGACCCAGTGGTGTGCTTGTAACTATCCCGCCAACCATGAGTTCTTCGTTAGTTAGCACAAGATCTAGTATCGACGGCTTGTTAGAAGTTCGAAATCTGGTGGGAGAGGTTACGTGGTTGTAAAGAGGGTGGATAGCAATAAGTTCTTGCAAACAGGCTTTAAACTGCGTACCGTCAGTTGCCGGCGTTTCTACGTCGTGCACGTTAAAGTCTCCCGCGATAAGAATGTGGGTGTAGGACTTGTTCAAAGCAAACTGAAAAACGTGGTACAGTTTGGAGTCCATTTCCGACGTTGAGTTTGGCGGGCGATAAACCACGGCTAGTAGACATGTGTCTTTGTTTCGCAACCAAAGGCGGCACCAAAGCGAATCGGGAGCTCGGATTTCTGGGTGATCGATAACTTCACATCGGAGGCTTGTATTATAGTAAAGAATCACACCGCCACCCATTCCGGTTCTATCTGTCCGAAGCAGCGACATACCGGGTAACTTGATCTCACAGTCGGTTATCTCAGGGTTTAACCATGTCTCTGTAATCATGACGAGGTCTCGTGGTTGTGAGGCATGGAGTTCTCTAAGTTCGGCCAACTTGCTTCGAAGGCCTTGAGCGTTTGTGTACATGCAAGATAGGGCTTTGAGCATTTACACAGCACGCTGGAGGCAAATATCAGGATTTATTGTCCCGTATTCAAATGTCTTACTAACTATCAGAACGCCTTTGTATTAATACAAGACATATTAGTTGATTTCCAAAAGATTCAACGTTTACTATCATAAGTATTGGTGTATTGACTGCATGAAATATAAGATACCTAATTAAGCGTAAGTCAACATACTATTTGCACTGTCATTATAAACGTTTTGAATTTTTTAACAATTGTTCTCTAATGCGATAGGCACCGTTTCGTAGATCAACAGCGTGTTACGCCTCGGAACAAGTTAACAAAACTGCTACGCAATTTACATATTTAACCCTAGAATGAACATTCTAATAACTCAAGCGTAGACTGCACTCGAGGGGCACAGGTTTCATTGAGAAAATGTAATGATTTAAAAGGATAGATATATTCACCCTTTTAATAATGAAGGTGCTGATGCAGTAACCACACTGTTAACTATCTACAAGAAAAATTAATGCAATTTGTTAGAGTGTATGTTGCTTTCACTTTGTTAAGTTGCAGCAAGAAAACCCATTGATAGAGGAGAGCACTTTATTAGCGACTCAATCTGGCGCGTGTAGAAGCTTATGGCAAGAGCAGTAGGTAGAATTCGCTGTCCTCCTCTGAACATTCGTGTTTTAAGCTAGTATAAAAATGCATTTTAACCTGGCGGACAGCCTTCAATTTCTAAGCCTTTGTAGAGGTTGCGAACAGCGTGCTAAATATGACACCATACGCTTGTCAGGCTATTTGAAAGCTCATTTTAATTGAAGCACTGCCTGCTTACTTGAGGATGAATTCTACAGAAGCGTCGAGGTATTCGTAAGTGCGCAAAACGTGTTTCCGCTGTTTGTTTGTTTCTTAACATCAAATCCAACCTAAGTACACCAGCATTAATTTATTTTAGGGATCCGTTTTACTGGCGACTATTATTCTTACGTACGTCACTAGTTGCTGATAATTTTAAGCTTCCTGCGCCATTTATAAGCAATCGTACACGCAGATATACCCTTGATAAATCATACAGCTACTGCAATGTCTCTCATCGTCATGAGCATATGTTTATTTGTACTTAGTGGCAACGGAGGTGGTTTGCGTAAAAATAACGCACATGAATATACTTCCGTGGAATATTCCTAATTCGGCCAGACAAGCATGATACTTTGAACTAAGGAATCCACATTCCCCATTTATTTGTACCTCAGTAAGGGTTAACGCCACTTTTTGCAGTATTTCGGGTAAAATGTTGATGTTTACAGTCCATAAAACTGACTAGTTTGCACTCTAATTGCTATTTGGATCCAACATTATCTATGTATTAATTTAATTGTGCTAAAACTATGATGTTGCATGGGTGGCAGTTCTGAAATACTCATTCTCTCAATCTATGTACGACTGCGTCCTTGCTAAAATAGTTTAAATTTAATCGTCCGGTTTAACGTCAATAGAGATTAGCTGATAACCAACTCTTCAAACTGGTCAATTGCACACATAATGGGTTCGAAACTAAAAGGTTACCTAGAGCAAGGTAGACAATCTAAAGCAGGTCAGCGTTCGCCATGGAACTTAGTTACATATTCTGCGGTTCAAAAAGCATTAGGCTGATTATCCTGAACGCCGCAAGCAATTCACCCAAGTTCTTCCTGTTCATGCTTCTTCTAAATGCTAGGGAAGGAAGCCGGTCGCATTACATTTTTACAACTAAAAGTTATACCAACGGGTTACACTTACACCTAGCACTAGCTAATCAGGTAGGCAGCTGGAAGTACATAAATCTCCTTCCAAAGCTAAAGGTTGGGAATTGAATAGCACACGTCAATCTACAACTCATATTACTAACAAAATTATCTCATCTTCGTACACTCATTAGCTAATGTCGTAATGGATCGGTAGAGCAAAACACAGTAAAGTCGCTAAGGTTTGATAAGGATGACTTATGTGAGAAAGCTTAAAATAATGTTGCTAATAAAGCAAACTGCCATCTGTGGACACGCCATTATATTTACTTCCAAATAGATCTAAATCTACTTACCCCGATTTTGTGGAGAGGAGGCGGTGGTAAATATGTTGTTAGTTTACATTTTGTCGGTAACTAATCAGCTAGTGCCTTGCCATATAATGTAGACGTTTGAAGACATCAAGAAGTGGTTTGCCAAAATTCTTTAACGTTGGTGTGTAAATAACGAAAGTCGGATAATCACCAAATTGTCGACATATTTTAGGCAAGAAAAATTTCGGTGCAGTTCACAATGACTGTTTTATGAGCCAAAATTTGATTTTAAGCCCGTTGTTTACTTCTGTCGCTATGTTTAGGGAAGCAGCGGCAGACATGACAAAGACGTTTAGCATTTGATATCCGAGAAGAGGAGCAAGGTGTGGAAAGCGATACCTTTCATTTTGTACCAAATATGCATTCAGTCGCCGTTTGTATGTACAAGGTAACAGGCATGAACGCTTTGTTTCCCCTGTTGCAACATCCATATTTTAGTCAGCTAGAGTTTAGCTGATGCTGCCAAACATTTACGCTTTCACAGTATGTGACCACATGTGAGTTTTTAGGATCCACGGGAATAAGATGAGTAAAACTGCATGATCTCCAGCTTTAAAAATCCAGCATGTCGGTTCCTGAGGATTGACTCATTAGTAGGTTAATTTGAAGAGCTGAGTTTACCTGTATCATTGAGATATCTTTAAGATGGGTTGTCTCAGTCTACGTGTGCCTAATAACATATAGTTTGCAGAATAACCATTGCATTTAGTTGTATTGAATGGGAATAGCTTTGACGGTAATAATCGCTTGATGAGTATAGGTCGTTTTATAGTAGACTGTGCTTCTTCTAATTGCGGAGTTTCCGCAGCAAGCAGATAAAACTCGCAACAACGCAAAAAGTTCTTACCGATGACTTGCACGAGGTTGTTAATGAAGATGACTAGTAGAGGTGGAAAAAACACTGACACTAGTGGAGCCTCTTATTTTATCTAACTGTGATAGAACATTATGTTCAGGATTCCCACATTTAGCGACTGGTGAAGTGGGAAATTTCCGACCCTTCCAAAGAGAAGTTGTAAACCCATGTAAGCGTAATCGCTAAAGTTGACGAGTCAACAAACTGAATTAGTCTAGTCGCGTTTGTTATGAAAAGGAATAGAGACATACTTCTGTGCATGGCACCTAAGCCATTGAATGAAGCTCTACGCAGGGAACAATTTGCGCTGCATGCCTTAGAAGATAAAGTGTCGCGTATGGCTAAGGCAAAGTACTTTACCAAGGTGGATCTGTAAAGGGCATTCTGGCCCAAAGTCCCGGGTGAGGAATCCAGTTTTCTGTCAAGGTTCGTTAAACAATTTGAACGTTTACGCAGAGTACCTGTGCTGTCTGATTTGGAGGTATAGGGTAAAAGTTTTCAGAAGCGGTTACCGCGGGCTGTTAACGATCTGGATAATATACTGTTTGTAGCAAACGATCTGCTACTCTCCGGTTCTACCTATCAGATGTATGACGCCAAGCTGCAGCAGATTTTGCAACGTTCCGTGCAAACTAACATTAAACTTAAGCGGGAGAAATCTGAGTTCTGGAAACCGGAGTTGTTTCTCTTTGGTACATGCAGTGATCCGAAGGAATAAAGATCGATCCCGGAAAATGCAAAGCAGTACCGGAGATATCACAACCTGAGATTATTGAGGTTGGTAATATTTTAAATGGCTAGCTGAATTACTTGAGCAGTTTCTTGCCTCCGCTGGCTGAAACCATGACACCCATTTGCAGGCTGACACACAAGGCTGTATAGTAGAGCTGTGGAAAGGAACACGAGGCCGCTCTTATAATTAGCAAGCATCTCATCAACTGTGCACCAGTAGCCGGTTACAACGATTCAGCTCCGATTTTCTAGGTGCAATGCGACAGCAGTCGGAGCAGGATGGGTGCCGTTCTAATGCAGAGTGGTCAACCTTGGTTTTCCGCAGTCAAACGCTTACATTGGCACAAAAACACTATGCGCAGATCGACAAGCAGATGCCTGTTGCCTTCGCGACGAAGACATTCAACGAATACACCTACGTTTATACTGACCATAAAATGCTCGAACCAATAGCCAAGAACATTAAATACTCCCAAGACGACTTTAATGAATGCTTAGTTGAACAAACATCCGACAAGTAGCTTATATACACCCCAGGGACTCAGCTGCTCATCGCTGATACTCTGTCTAGTGCTGAGCTTTTGATAGTCAAACACCAACATGAAGATACGGACGCAGTTAGCCCGGTATACTACCTGGTGGCAATCCATGTTTACTTGAAAGAAATAAGGCGTCATTAGTGGGCAGGCCAGACGTATGCGGCTGTTCGAGAAATGGTTTTTTGTAGACAGCTAGAAGCAATAAACTTACGTTTGGAAGAGTGCACGCCATACTACTACTTCCGGGCTGTACCCACGGTGTATGGCGATTTGCTATGCAAAGAAGGTAGCGTGTTGATCTCACCAACGCTTCGCAAAGACAGCTTAGAACCCACCAATCAAACCATTTTGGTTGCTAACTAAAATATTAGCAGTGTAGGTGAAGTAATGTTCTGAACCGCGAAGATGGGTCAGATCCGAGACCTAGTATCAAACTGTGCAGCCTGCCGTTCCCATGAGGCTCGCCAAGTCAGAGAACTAATGATACCGCAGGAGATTCTAGGTCGACCGTGGAAGAAATTAGCAGTTCACTTGTTCTGTTACTACGGAGCAAACCCTTATTCAGGATGGACTACAATGACTATTTTGAGGTCGATTCACTCACCACAACTACCACAGAAGCGGTTATCAGTATAGTCAGATATCAAATTGCTAGACACGGAATAACGGATTAATTGATATTCGACCTTTGCGCAAAATTGCAGTGTGGTGGTTTCCGGAATCTCGCGAACATGTGAGAAATTTCGCATTCACAAACCAGGCCTTGACACACGCATTCTAACCGAACGCGAAGGCAGCGGTCGAACAGGACAAGCAGCTGTTTAAGTAAAGGAAAAATCAAGATAAATTAATGCGAACACGGAGACCGTTTTGTGAACAAATGCATTCATCTGATCAGTGAAAGCATACATAGGGTTACGATGAAAAGAGTAAAAGCACCAGTAAATAAACGTAATATAGAGGGAAAGTCTAAATGAGTTAATTAGGAGTAACTTAGTTTGACCTTACGTCACTGTCCTCAGAATCCCCCGTATTCTCGGGCCAGAGAAACTATAGAGCATGGACAAGCTAATTTTGCGAACCTTAGAATGAAAGAAATAATCGAATGAAAGTTGCTTCGGCTGTCAAAAGTATACGAATGTGTTGCCCTTTAGGCCAGTGGAAAGGAACCCTGTATACAGCTTGTAGGGTACGCTTAAATCCACCAGTTGCTTACTGTCGACAATATGATCCAAAATGAAACTACTAAAAGCCTCGGAACCATCTTGGTTCAACCAACGTTTGCAAAGATCATCCGCGAGTTTGGACAAGTGCCGCGCCGTTCGACCTACATACGCTGCACCACAGGAGCACTCGAAAGGCTAACTAACCACTACGGCGGTCAGCATCGGCTACTTATCCTTGTTTAATGCACGGACGAGTGATTCCGTCGAAAACACGCTATTTGGTTAAGCTGTTGCGAAGGTCGACTTATTTGCGTCCTGAATTACTTCGGGTTAAGACCCACGTAACTGCGTTCCCTTTAAAAAGTAGACGTACGAATAGCCGTTCCTTTGCTGCTGTTAACAGAGGCACCTGTTATGATTGCTTAAAATAAATCTGTCGGGGTAGTCATTTTCGCGCTGCACATTTTGTATGAACGTCATCACCAGATTTACAAACTCTTCTTAGCATGTTCGACCTGCTTCGTTGGTCAGGCAGTAAATCAATTTGCAGTTATATTTCTGAGGGACGACGCTGTTGTCATTCGCATATTGGCCAATATACGTTTGGTTTCTTTAGATACGCCACTGGATTGAGCAGTCTTATGTCCTACTTAAAAGCAAATCAAAATACGGTAAATGACTTCTGCTTTTTTCCTAAGTAAAACACAGTGATGGATGGGCTCGGTTAAAAGGGTTACGAATTTTATCTAATTTAATGTGCTCATCCATCACAAGAAATAAATCGTCCAAGTACCGATAGAATGGGATTAGAGTGACCATATTTGCCTGCAATTCTTAACTCTCTAAATTTGCCGTGAAAATATCCGCCAGAAGTTGACCCAGGGCAGAACCCATTGTCTGCAAACAGGAACTGTATAATACAGATACAACGCAACAGTATGCATCCTAGCTCACGAGTAGGTATACATATTTTTAGTTCTGACCATATTATATAGTCGCAAATATTATCTACCTTCTCCTAAAGCGAAAGGTTGGCAATCAGCGAGACAGTAGCAAAAGGGAACGTAACTTTTCCTCCACTTTGGCTTTTTGAACTGGAAGCTATCACTTGGACTATAAGTTGCAAGCTGTTGTCGCACCGGTTCCAGAATTTCTAAAAGCCAACGAGAGACCGCATGGTGGGGCCTGTTGACCATTAACAAATTAGGAAGTATTGGAAGCTTAGCTTTGTGATTATTTGGTAACTTGTACTACCTTGGAAGGATTTTGCCATTAGGCTTGAGCCAGCCTTAGAGTGCATCTGAAATATGCCCCTTAGTCCGAAGTTCTTGATAACACCCACTGAACTCTGTTTTAATTTGCTACGTCCGGTCTATTTCCCATGTACACAAGGTTTTACTGCACTGCTCGAAAGGGCAATGCCTTCGTACATTTGTGACGGCCGAAACAATTTGTTTTCGACTATTTCAATCGTCTTTATGCTAGCAACAGAAGCCAGTCAAGGATCTACAGCTTTCCTGACCCGAGAAAATGGGGGATATCGAGGTCAGCGACAAGAGGTGAGGTCAATATCATGTACTTATCCTTTTTGAATTTTCGTCTACTTTACTTTACTAACTGGTCGATATTAATCTTGCAATCGTTGTCCTCTACTTCATAGCACTAGTCTGATGATGAATCATTGAGAACAACTGCTTACCAAATAGCTAATGTCGGAGGCTAGAGCCAATCTGGAAGCTCCTTAGCTGATGCTGTTGAAACTTTGCAATGTGGCATCACCGAACGTCGGCCTCAGTCTAGTGCAACGTCCGTACAGCAGATGGACAAGAACCCTAATGCTTATGTCGTGAGATAACAAATAAAAAAGAATTTTAAGAAAGCGCATGAGCCACCAAAACGGTATTACGACTATGGGATCCGGGCTCTGCCTGAGTTTTCAGTAAGTGACGAAGTATAAATCCAACCAATGCCGAGTACCAGCAAACAAAGTAAGCAAGTTGTAGTGGTTGCGAAGATCGGGGAAAGACTTTATGAAGTCAGTACTGGCTGAATGGTAAGCAGGAAGAAAGGAGTGCGGCTGAGGTGATGCGGGGCACGAAAAGGTGAATCGGCCGTAAACCATCTGCTCGTTGACAGAGGATTCCCAAAGACAGGGGTAGAAAATACTACGAGAAATGGAAGAGTGTACCAAGTTTTCAGTGATAAGCATGCGGCTTATCCAGAAAAGGAAAGGACGCGTTGAGCTTGTGAACGCAAATTGACTACACGGGTTTACATAGGAGTGCAGGCGACTGGCTTGCCGCAAGCGATCAGAGCATTTGAGTGGACGCCTACGCATAAGTTGCTTACTCGCTGATTGGGTCCTTTTGGTTTATGCTGGAATGGGTTTGTTTACCTGAACCATAGGAGAAATCGCCTGAAGGCAGTAGCCTCGCTAGTTATGGAAATGCAGTTATTTACTCGAAAGCTTCTACACGCTTGTTTTGCTAGCACCTTTGCTGAGCTACCTTTGTTAACTTAGTCGTTTTCCCCAACAGACGGTGTTTTGCGACCTGAACGTTACTTGTGCTGCGGAAAGATTTAGTAGGATAAAAGAAAAGTACGCGCATACGAAAAATATCTACAGATTTTTAAACGCCATATGGGCTTGTATAAGATTAAGATAGGTAAAGAAAGAAAATACTACGATCGATTTGGTTTGGTAGCGCGCAGGATGTAAGGGTTACGCCATCTGTGTTTGCTAAGCTGTGCTATCACAAAAGAAACAGACGGTCAGTTGTTGGAGACGAGTAACCACAGTGTAACTTATTACATCGGATCCGGATGAGTTAGGGCCCTGAACATGATGCGCAGACCTAAACACAACTAGGAACACATTAAGAATAAACCAAGAGTAAACCGTTTAAACAATTAGTTTCTCTGACCCTGCTGCTCGCAACCTCTACACATGGTTCATCAACGCCTCGCGAAACATTTAGTAATATTAAGCTTGTTATGCTCTCCGAGCTTGGTAGATTTGTTTCAAACACTTTTGTTACCAGGATAGGCCACGTCCCCAATGTGGCATTCGTGGTCTGTTTCATAACTTCTCGTAAGCCATTGCCAGATTCAACTGACTAATGTTCGTCTCCTGCGTTAAATTTCAGTCTTTGGTTCCTTCACGTTTGTTCACTAGGTGCGCACTTCCCCTGTCTTTCCACTTGCTAATTATTACTGTCATCCACTACAAAGCTATGTAAACCCCTTCTCGTTTCAGTTGTAGGTTGACTGAGTTTTGGTCTGAATCAGGCCACAAAATACTTCCATGCCAAGTGCTTCTTTGCCATTCTAAGTATCTTGATTTTCCGCGCCTCCAACTCATCGCAGTTGGGTCCTGTGGTCCGTTCGTGCTCATATTTTGAAGCGCTGACATGGTTGCAGAACTGCCATGCATGTCAGCAAATGGTAGAGTGAAATCCATAGCTTCGCACTCAGTTGCGCACACTCCTAACAAAGGTGCATGCTTGAGCGCACTTCCTGACTAACGTGAATTGCCGAGTGGATAGTCGGACAAATGAAACCAGCACTGGTGTTTCTTATATGTGCGCGAATGCGCCATTGAAAGGTAAAATTCGTGGCTGAAGTGGTTGGTAGGTCCAAACTTATGGGACCAATGTAAATGACCTAAGTAATCTATGTACTTCCATATCAAAGTGTTGCGGTTTCTGTCGAAAGCAATGT
Source organism: Dicrocoelium dendriticum (assembly GCA_944474145.2). Lineage (NCBI taxonomy): Eukaryota > Metazoa > Platyhelminthes > Trematoda > Plagiorchiida > Dicrocoeliidae > Dicrocoelium > Dicrocoelium dendriticum. The sequence goes on from OX104062.1 coordinate 4,576,230, forward strand.
GGTTGATTACGGGTACACCCATTTTCGACACTCCGGAGCCACTGTGATTGCACGGTTATTGAATAGTTTCATATAGTGTAAACCGGTATTTCCATCAATACGCTTACCAACTAGGGCATAGTTCTACGCCAGAACATGCAACCCACTGAAATAAGGCACGTGGCGTACTAACAACAGCGAGTACGCAGCTGAACTGGGACTCTGCTGTCCGAGTAAACTAGGACGGAAACTTCCCGTACATCAAGTGGTTCTAATAGTTTCAAGTTAACCACAATCAACCTAACACTGAAAGACATAATTTTAGCTTGATTAGCATTTTAAAGAGTGGATCTCAGTACAATCCAGCAAAACAAGGAACCTAAGCCTGAGTTGGGGTGAAACTCGGAGTCTTGTAGTTCCCGGCTGACGCCCATCGCACTATGATACTAAAATCCTCCAGAGACGCATAAAACATCGGAAATCAATTCAAATTTAAAGTTAGTGAACACACTGTGTGCTAAGTTTGTGAATCGAAACCTCATTTGGGATATCGCTTCAGGTTGAGGTAAAACTTGGCCATTCCGAACAAGATGAGCGTATCTGGAGTAAACATAATTGGGTGTTTGTCCACCCAATACTTGCAAACCACGACCGAGGATTCGTCCTAGTTTAAACACATCACTTTAGGTTGCCTAAGAAAGGATGGACGTCAGAGACTAGTAGTTCACAGCTCACGCAAAAAAGTCTATGCTGCTGAGCTCCACGAGCAACGCTTGGGACAGCGGCAGGCAAATAAAGTTGAATGTAGGGAACACGCTGTGTGGATAGGTTGCGATTTGCGCCCCATCCTCAGAGCTTGGTTCAACTTGAGGTAAACTACAATCATTCCGATCGCGAGGACCACAAATGGAATGGAAAATTTTGGATGTTATTCCTTCCAAAAGTGGAACACCACGACCGCGGTATCGTCCTGATTTGGAATCATCAGGTCGAGATTGTCTGAGCTGGGTTGAAAATCAGAGCCTAGTAGTATTACGCTAACGCACGGAAACGTACGCCACCGCGCTCCGAGATCAACGCTTGGCAAAGCATTCAACCATTCGAATTGAATTTTAGAATTAACTCTGTGTGGTTGCGTTGCGACCCGCAAACTCGTTTGAGAATTTCGTTAAAGTTAAGGCAGTCATAGTTCGATACGATCGCGAGGAAGGTATCCTGACTGAAAATATTCAAGTAATGCTCCTCCTTACATTAACATATCAGGACTGCGGTCTCGCAGTGGTTTATACCTATCAGATGGAGACAGTCAGAGCTAGCGTGACCTTCAGGACCTAGTAGGAACGGCTGAGTCCCGCAACTCTATGCTACTGAGATCCGAATGAAGCGCATGACATAGCGAAAAACTATTGGAAGTAGAATATAGGCAGCACGCTGATTGGTTTTTCCTAAAGTTGCAACCTCTATTTTGACCTAGGATTAAGTTGAGCTAAATGTCAGTTATTCCCATCGCTAGGAGCGTATCTGGAATAAAAATATATCGGAGCTGTTTCACGCAACCTTAACAAACCAGGACCGCGGTTTGGTCCTGCTTTGTACTTATCAGATAGAGGTAGCGTGAGCTGGGGTAGAATTCAGGTGCTAATAGTTCACGGCTGACGCCCGGAACACTATAATACTGAGATCCGCGAGCAACACTCGTCACAGCAGAAAGCAATTTAAAATCAAATTTGGGAAACACACCTTGTGGTTGGTTCATACATCGTCAGCTTCTGTTAAGACCTCATTTCACGTTAAGGTTTAACCCCGGTACTTTCGATTGCTGGTCCGTACCGCGAATGGAAACATTTAATGCTGTTCGTTCAACACCAGCACACCAAAACCGCGGTTTTATATTCTTTTGGAAATGTCAGGAGGAGACAGCTTGAGCCGGGCTGGAAATTAGAACCTGGTAGTTCACGGCTGACGCCTGGATCACTATGCTACTGAGAGCACGAGCAAAGATTGTCTCTTCCCAATGTAATTCTAAGTTGAATTGAGGGTACACGCTTTGTGGCTGGGTAGCGAATAGCAAAAATTCCAAGGATTTAGTTGCCTTTCAGGGATACCTAGGTCATTTCGTTCGCGAGATCCGCAACCAGCATGTGAATAGTTGGGTGTGGACGCTCCCAGACCTGACACACAAGGAATGCGGTTTTAAATAAACAACGAGCACACTGGTACTGCGAGATGAAATCATTTCATGTTAGCTGCTCAATAACAAAATAACAACATAAATAGGAAGCACGTGACAGAAACGTCGAAAATTTTAAATTGGTCACACCGGTTACGCAGACGCAAGAATAACCGATCAACGAGCTTGCTCTTAGGTTCATGAGCACAAAAGAAGCCTTAGCGAGACTGTAAATTGTTTCTGAAACAAAGAATAGGGTACTGCCGGTTAAGTGCCACGGCTTCGGCAGACCTCAAAAGTTTGGGATTTTTATTTCGATAGATAACCGTAAATCTAAACCCAGGGTTAGCTTGCTGGCGAAAGATGACGCCGGCAGCTTTGACGCTATTTCGCGTACGGCTGCTTGTTTTGTCGATAGTTTAGCAATCCGTTTTGGGATATGCTCTCCAATGCGCTTACCCGAGAATCGAACTGTTGCGCCAATGTAACTAATTCCGCAGTCACAAACGAATTGCTAAATATGATGGGTTGTGGCGGTGATCGGTTGATAGGCTTTACTGGAGACAAAGGTAAATTCCAGATCTCACAAATGGGGCAAAATTTGGCGGCATCGAATATCTCGCGAATCGCTGTAGGCAAACGTCTTTCAAGTTGGGTGTCCACGATATAACGTTTGATCGGTAATTGAAGGTAAACAGACAGTTTGTGCATATACAATGAGTGGAAAACAGTGCGATGTTAACAGCAAAATTCAAACCGGTCGAAGGTCTTTAGGCTCACGTGACCTGTTCCGAGGAAAACGTAATCACTAGCCTCACCAGGGTAGTTCTAGCGTGGTCACAAAATCCGTTTGCTTGCATAGATTTGCCTTCAGCCGCCGAATTTCTGCCGCCATCGCAAACGGTAGTAAACGGGGATTAGCCTGTTTTCTAACTACCGTGAAATTGCCACGTGAGTTGTGGCATTCAGGGCTGTCAAGTGTGTGGCGGGCAATAGAGCTAGTCCGTAACTTCGGACCCCTAGCGATCAAGTTTCGCGGAACATGCTCTGCAATCCTCGCTGACAGCCTTCTCTCAGTTCGGCCTATGTAGTTACTACTTCAAGTACAATTAAAGAGGTAAATGCATGAGGCGGCAACTTAAGAGTCTGGTCTGTCCAGGTTGGATTTACAGAGCAACCTTCTAACTTGATGCAATACCACTAGCTCAGCCGCATGGTAACACTTATTAATTGATTGACGGAGGCGATGCCCACACCTTCGGTCAACTTGATCTCCTTCAAAGGATATCTGTTAGAATGTTGTTTCTTCTTGCTTTATTGAAATTCGTGAAGGGAAATGTCTGCATGAGGTTTATACACAGTTATTACTCTCGGTCTGTTCTCCGAACTTTGACGGTAGAATCGTATAAACGCCTCTGGATATCTGTTGGTCCGTAGCACCTGTGTGATAAACAGCAATTCCGATTCCAAACAGTCATCCGTGCATATTCTGCGGGCTTGATTAAACAGGGTCTTGACTAAGCCCCGCTTGTATTGGATATGGACGAAGCTGTTGAAGTGTTCACATAGTCCTGTCCATGTATCTTTCCTGTGTGCGGAAAATTTTGTGGAGCCTTCTTCGCGGCTAGTCAAAAACACATCCAAAAATGGAAGGCAATTGTTATCCTCCAGTGCATAAGTAAAATGGGTGTTTGTATGTGTGTTGTCTAGCATATTTAAAAGAGAGTGAACAGCGGCTATACTTGGGAGGATCACTAGTGTGTCATCTACGCATCGCCAGCATAAATATATTTGGATGATATGCGGCTCACTTCTCATTTCAACCATCGTCATGAAGATGTCAGCAAATACCGGGCCGAGACGACTTCCCATGTCTACACCATCCACCTATCGGTACGGTTTGTCTTCAAATAAGAAATGCACAATTTCCGTGCATCGTAGCAGCAAATCCCTAAGATATTCTGCTGCAATCGGTAACATTGCATTATTATTCATGATAAACGCACATAAAATATCCACCCTTCTTCTTAATGGAACGTTAGTGCACAATGCCTATACGTCTATTGAACACATTACCTTGTCAGCAATATTCGTGTATTGCGCACAGATCGAATGGGTCATTCACAGTGTATTTTGTCATCATTTGTCTCATCGGTGTAAGCATATCAAGCGGCCAACATGCCAACTTGTGGTATGTTGAATTACACATGGATAATATAGGCTTTTTAGGTCTGTGTGGTTTTGTGATTCTTTGGACTCATCAGGTTGATATAGTCTGAACTGGGTTAGAAAGCATTTCCTTATAGTTTACATCTGACGCCTAGAAAAGTATGCTAATGAGATAAGCGAGCGACCTAAAGCAGAGCGAAATGCAATTCATTGCTGCAGTTTGGGAACATGCTGTGTTGTTGGTTTGTGACTTGCAACCTCAAATAAGTCATGGTTGTACGTTAAGGAATTCCTCATTCCTTCTGATAGCAAAGACAGCACCCGAGATAAACGTATCTGGGAGTTGGACCTCTCAACATATTCGTACCCCCACCGCGGTTTCATACGGTTTTGGAATGGTCAGGTGGATAGCCTGAGCCAAGTTGGAAATCCGAGCCTAGTAGTGTACGGCTGACGTCAGGAACACTATATTACTGAGATCAGCGAGCAACGTTTGGCAAAGCAAAAATAGGTTTACATTTGAATTTAGGAAAGAATCTCTGTATTGAGATTGCAACTTGCAACCTACATTGAGATCAGGTTTTGCCTTAAGATATTCCTCATCAGTTCCGATTGAACGCAGTGTATGCGGATTGGAAATATTTGGGTGTTTTCCCCAAAATATGGCACAACGTGGTCGCGGTTTTGTCCTACTTTGGGCTCATCCTGTAGAGATAACTGGAGTTGCATTGGAACTCAGAGCCTAGCAGTTTAAGGCTGACACCAAAAACGCTATGTTATTGAAATCCAAGAGCAAGGTTTGGCATATCGGAAAGCAAACCAAAATTGAATGTAAGGCATACGCTGTGTGGTTAGGCTACTATTAGCAACCTACTTGGAGACCTCGCTTCACGTTATGTTAAACCTCGGTTATTTCAAATGCAATGGCAGTATCCGGAATGGAAATATTTGGGGTTGATTCTTTTAACACTAGGGCACCACGATTGGGTTTTCTTTTCTGTTTAGACATTACAGTTGATGCTAATCAAGTTAAGTGTATCTTAGCAATTAGCAGTTCACGGCCACAGCCCACAACACTAAGCCGCTGATATCTGCGAGCAACGCTTGGCACAACGGAAAGCAATTAAACGTTGTACTTAGGGTACATGTTGTGTGTTTAATTTGCGACTCGCAAACTCCGTTAAGAGTTTAAGTCACGTATTTAACCGTAGATAATTATGCTCGTTGGGACCGTATCCGCAATGGAAATATTTGTTTGTTGCTCCTTCCAACACTGGCACTCCACGTCGACTGGTATTATCTGTTTGGACTAATCGAGTGGAGATAACCTGAGTTGTGTTGGATCTCCGAGCCTAGTAGTTTACGTCTGACATCCGGAACACTGCGCTGCTGCGAGCCGCAAGGAACCACATGCACAGCGGAAAGCAATATAAAGTTGCAGTAAGGGCAAACTGGGTGTAGTCGTTTTGCGATTTGCCACCTCTATGGAGACCTCGGTTCAGGTTGAGTTCAAACTTATTCACTCCGAGCACAAAGCTATTATGCGAAATGGAAACGGTTAAATGCTGCTCCTTACTCAACGGGCACAGCTTGACCGTCGTTTCGTCCTGGTTTTTACTCCTCTGGTCGAGATAGCCTGAGCCGGGGTGGAACTCAGAGTCCAGGAAGTTACGGTTGACGCCCGAATAACTATGTTTCTGAAACCAGCGAGCAACGCTTAACATACCGGATAGCAATTCAAAGTTGAATTTTCAACGCCCGCTGTGTGGTCAATTTGCGATTAGCGACCAATGTGCATACCTGGTTTCCGTTTGAGTTAAACACAGTCATTTCGTTTGCGGGAACCGTATGCTTGATGCAAAATGTTAGCTTGTTGCTTCTGTTAACAATAGCGCACCATGGCCGACGTTTCGTCCTAGTTTAGACAACACATTGAGAGATAACGGAGTAAAGTTTAACGTAGAGCCTAGAAGTTCAGGGTTGCAGCACGGAAAAATATGATGCTGAGTTCCGGGAGTAAATATTGGCACAGCGACATGCAATTCAATGTAAATTTAACAAGTACGCCATGTGGTTGGTTTGCCAATCGCATCCTCTGCTGAGACATTGGTTCAACTTGAGGTATTCCTCGGTCATTCGGATAACAAAATCCGTATCCGGAATATAAATATTTAACGTTGCTCTTTTCCACATTGGCATACTAGGACCGCGAAACATTTTTGTTTTAGATCTAGGAGATTGATCGAACGAAGCTGGGGTGTAACTCAATGCTTAGTAGTACAAGGCCGACGTCCGGAGCAGTATGCTACTAAAATCTGCGAGTAACGCTTGCGACAACGGAAAGCAATTTCAAAGTTGACTTCAGGGAACAAGCGGTGCGCTCGTTTTGCGGGATACAGTATCTATTGTGACCGCGGTACACGTTCCGGTAAACCTCGGTCATTCCGTAAGCAACGTACGTCTCGAAGTACTAATATATCTGTGCGTTGCTCCACCCAACGCTTCCTAACCACGCTCGCAGTTTCGCCTTATCTTGGAGTCATCATTTAAGAATAGCCAGAGCTGTATAGAATTGGGAGCCTAGTAGAGCACAGCTGAAACTCGAAACACTGCCCTTTAACTCCGCGTGCAATGCTTGGCACACCATAAAGCAAATAAAAATGAATGTAGGGAACACGAGTTTTGTTGGGGTACGGTTTGCAAAGTCCGTAGGAACTTTGGTTAAGAATGAGGTAAGCTTTTTCATGCTGGTCAGGTAGACTTTATCCGATATTAATATATCGGCCTTGCTTCGCCCAACTCTGTATCCACAACCCGCTATCCTCCTTGTTTACAATAAGCACCTGGAGATAGCCTGAGCTGGGTTCATACTCAGGACCTAGTTAGTTCACTCCTGACGCCCGCAACACTATGCTACCTAGATCCAAGAAAAGGTTTGGCACAAGGAATAGAAATTTAAAATTGCATTTAGGCAACTCGCCGTGTGGTTTGCCTGCGAATCGCCAGGTGCATTAAGATTTCCGTTAAGGTTGAGTTAAACCTCTATATTTCCGGTCGAGAGGACCGTATCCGGAATGACATTATTTGGGTGTTGCTTATCCGCAAACTGGCCTCGCAAGTAGACAGATTCGTCCGGGTTTTAACCTATCAGGTATTGATAGCAGGAATTGGGTTAAAACACAGAGCGTAATACTAGTTGACGGCAGACGCAATGCAAACTATGCTACTGAGACCAGCAAGGAAAGCTTGGCACGGATTTACGCAATTCAGGTTTGCATTTGGAAACACGCTTTTTGCTTTAGTTGCAGTAATGCAACCTTTATAAGGACCTTATTTCAAGTAAGGGTAATCTTCCTTCACTCCGACTGCGAGGACCGTATCCGAACTAGAACTATTTGGGTGTTGCTGCTGTCTACACTGGCACACCACGACCGCGCATTCATCCCAATTTGGACTCATTGGGTAGAAATAGTCAGATCTGGTTTGAAACCCAGCGACTAGTAGTTTACGGTTAAACTCAAAAAGCTATGCTACTGCGTTTCACGAGCAACACATGGTACAGCGAAAAGCAATTCAAAGCCGAATTCGGGAAGATTTTGTTTGGATGGTTTGCGGCTAGCAATCTCTATTTGCTCCTCGGTTCACGTCGAGCATTCCGATTGCGTTGATCGTAACCGGAATGTAAAAGTTTTGTGTTGAGCTTTCAAACACTGTTACAAATCGTCAGCGGTTGCTTCCTCGTTTTAACTCATCAGGTGAAAATATCTGGGGTGAAACTCACAACCTCGTAGTTCACAGTTGACGCCCGGAACAATACGCAAATGAGAATCGAGAGGAAAGCTTGACACATCAGAAAAAAATAAATTTGAAATTAAGAAACACCTTTGTTGTTAATTAGCGACTCGCAAAGTCCATTGTGACTATTGATAACTATGAAGTAAGTCATAATTATTCCGATCGAGAAACATTATCTGGATAGAAATACTTGGGTGTTGCTCTCCCAAATTTGGCACACCACGACCGAGGTTTCCTCCGGGTTTGGACGCATCAGATGGAAGTAGCGCGTGCTGAACTGAAGCGTTTTGCCTAGTAGTTCACGGCTGACGCCCAGGATATTACTCCACTGCGATCCAGAATCAACGCATTTATAGCGAAAAGTACTTCAACGTTGAAATAAGAAAACCCACGGTGTGGTTGAATTGCAAAACGCAACCTGCATTGAGACCTATATTTACTTTGTTTTAAACCTCAGTCACTCCGATAGCAAGGACTGTATCCAGTATGGAAATATTTGGTCGTTGCTGCTCCAAAAGCTAGCACTCTACGGTGGTGGTTTCTTTCTGGTTTAGACTCAACAGGTAGAGATGGCTAGAGTTCGGGTGATATTCAGAACTAAGTAGTAAAGGGCTGAGGCTTGAGATACTATGCTACTGAGATCCGTGAGCAATGTTTTCCGCAAAGGAAAGCAATTCAAAGTTGAATTTAAGAAAAGGCGCTATGCTGTTAGGTTGTGACTCGCAACCACCTTTTTTACCTGGGAACATTTGAGGTAAATCTCGGTCATTTCGATAGCGAGGACCGTATCCAAAAAGGTTATAATAAGGCGTTGCTTCAACCAACAATGTCACACTACTACCGCACATCAGTTCAGGTTTAGACACATCAGGCTTAGATAAGGAAACATAGACTGCAAGTCATAGCCTATTTATACATGTCTGACGCTCGGAAAAAATGCTACTGGGATATGCATGGAACGCTCGACACAAAGGCAAGCAATTCAAGTTTGCATTCACGGAAAAGGCCAGGCGGTTGAGGTAAGACTCTCAATCTCTAGTTGACCTCGGTTAGCTTTAAGCCAAACCTCTTTCCTTCCGGTTGAGGGGATTGCATCGGGAATGTAAGCATATGGGTGAAGCTTCTCCAAAAACTGGCACATCACGACCATAATTTCGTCGTAGCTCGAACACATCAGATTGATTTAGACTATACCAGGGTAGAAATCAGGGCCCATCAGTTCACGGCTGCCGCCCTTAAAACTATGGTACTGAGATTTGCGTGCAACACTTGGCACAGCGCAAAGCAATCCTAAGTGGAATTTAGGAAATTCGCTGTGTGGCTAGGTTGCGAGTGACAACCTCTATTAAGGCTTTATTTCAAGTTTAGGTAAACCTCGCTCATTTTAAATGTGAGCAGCGTATCCGGAATAAAACTATTTAAATGTTGCTTCTGCCGACGCTGGCACAACACGACTGCAGTTTCGTACATGTTTGTAGACATCAGGTGGAGACTGTCTGAGCTAGGGAGTAACTGAGAGCTTTTACTTGACGGCTGACGAAACACTAGCTACTGAAATCCGCGATTTACGCTTCTCAAAGCGAAAAGCAGTTCATATAATAATTTAGGGAACATGCGTTGTGGCCGGGCTGCGATTCATAACCTCTATTGATACTTCGTTTAAAGTTGCGGTAACATTCGGTCACTGCAATTGCATGGATTAATTCTAGAACGGAAATATGTGGGTCTTACTGCTCCCAAAACTGAAACACATAGTATGCAGTGTCGTCCAAATTAGGCACCTCTGGTAGCCATAGCATCAGTTATAGTAGAACTAAATACAATGAACCGGGTATTATTAGCAATTTTGAGTCGCAACACAAGCACACAGAGTATTCCCTAATTACAACAAGGAAGTGCTTACTGCTGTCCAAGCGTTGCTCTTGGATCTCAGTAGCACCGTGTAACGGAAGTCAGCTGTGAACCACCGTATTCCAAGTTCCATCCAAACTCAAGCAATCTCCACCTGATGAGTCCAAAACAGGACAAAACCCCGGTCATGGTGTGCTAGTGTTGGGAAAAGCAACACCTAACGGTTTCCACCGGCTACGGTCTTCGCATTCGGAGTGACCGAGATTTACCTGAAGGTAAACGGAAGTCTCAAAGAGGTTGTGGTTTGCAACCTAACCACAGAGCGCGTTCACTAAATGTAACTTTGAATTGCTTTACGCTGTGCCAAATTTTGATCGTGGAACTCAGTAGAGTAATGTCCTACGTGTCAGGCAATATATCCTAAGATTTAAGTTTTACTCCATTTCATGATATGTTTCTAAATGTGGTTCAACACTGGTACACACGGCGAACGTGGTGTGCTATTGTATGAGAGAGAACCATAAACTAGTTTATGTTGAATTATGTCCTCGCACTCGAAATGACCATATCTTACCTACACGTGGAACCGAGGTCCTTATAGTGATTGCGAGCCGCAAAACATCCACCCACCGTCTTCAGTATGTTTTAACTGCTTGCAGCTGTGCTTACCATTGTTCACGGATTTTAGAATCATAGTGTTCCGGGTGTCGTTCGTTGACAATTACACTCTCAGTTTCACCATAGCTCAGTTACCTTCATCTGAGGAGTCCAACCTAGCAAAATCTCGGCCTCGATGTGCTAATAAAAGGAAAAGCAACACCCAAAGTTTCCATTCCAAATGCGCTCCTCGCGATCAAAGTGACCGTGGTTTAACTCAACTTGAAGGATGGTCCGGATAGGTTTTGGGATTTACAACCCAATCAAAAGCGTGTTCCCAAATTTAAGTTTGAATGGCATTCCGCTGTTCCAAGCATGGCACGCGAATCTTGGAAGCGATTTTTTGGGATGCTAGCTGCAAACTACTACTCTCCAAATTCCACCCCAGCTCAGTTACCTTCAACTGATGAGTCCAAACCAGGAGTAAAAGGCACTTCAGGTGAGATATCTTTAGGAAAAGCGACATCGGAATTTTTCTATTCAGTATACGGTTTTCGCTTTCGGATTGACCGACCTCTACCTCAATGTAAAATGATTTCTTAATAGATGATGCGGGTCGCAAATTAAGCACGCAGCGTGTATTCTAGATTAAAATTTAAATTACATTCCCTGTGAAAGCCTTGCTTGCAGATCTCAGTAGCATTGTTTGCTGGGCATTGCTCGTTAGCGACTAGGCTCTAGTGCCAACCGACCTTATGTCATCCCAACCTGATGGGTCCAAACCAGAACGAAAACGCGGTCGTGATAAGCCAGTATATAGGGGTGCGACACCAACATATTGCCATCTTGGATACGGTCTTTGAGATTAAAATGAACAAAGTTATTTTTAAAAGGAATTTACGTGTCAATAGAGGTTGCTGTTCAAAACCCAACCACACAGCGTATTCTCAATTAAACTTTGATATGCATACCGTTGTCCCAAGCTTTGCTCGCGGAACTCAGACACATAACTTCCTGTGCACCCTTCCTAAACTATGAATTTTCCGTTGCGTCCCAAATAAGAATATCACCTTCTGGTGATTCCAAACACGGAAGAAACGGCAGTCGTGGTGCGCCACTGCTTAGAGAAGTAAGACCGAACTTTTGCCAATAAAGATATGGTCCTCCCGACTCAAATGACCGAGGTTCATCTTAAAGCGAACCATAGTGTCAATAGAGTTTGCGTGTCCCAATCAATGTACAAAACATGATCCCTAAATTTTGCTTTAAATTACTTTTCGCTGTGCCAAGACTTGCTCACAGAACCTAGAAGCATAGTTTTCCAGGCGTTGACCATAAAGTACAAAAGCCCCAGTTCTCTCCAACTCAAGCTACCTTCACTTGATAAGTCCAAACCAAGACAAATCGCGGACGTGTTAACTCAGTATTTAGAGGAGCAACCTCAACATATTTCCGTACAAGATACGGTCTTTGTGATCGGTGTCAACAAGGTTTACCTTAAATAAAACCAAGGTTTCACTAGAGGTTGCGTTTCGTAACCCAAATACAAAGGGGTTCCTTATATTTAACTTGGAAGTGCCTTTCGCTGTGCCATATGATTCACGCAGGTCTCAGTAGCATTATGTTCTAGACGTCAGCCAAGAAATACTAAGCTCTGAGTTCCAACTTAGCTCGGGCTATCTTAATTAGAGGAGTATAAACACGGAAGATACCGCATTCGCGGTGTGCATTTTTAGGAGGAACAACATCAAAATAGTTATAATCCGGATTCACTTTTGGCGTTTAGAATGAAAACGGTTTACCTTGAAGTGATCAGAGGTTTAAAAAAGGAGGCGAGTTGCAACCCAGTCACAAAGCGAGTTTCCTAGATACAACCTTGATATGCTTACCGTTGTGTTAAGCGTTGCTCGCGGATCTCAGTAGCCAAGATTTTCAGGCGTCAGTAATCGCCTACAGGGCTCTGAGTTAAAACCTAGCTCAGGCTGTCCCGAAGTGATGGGTCCCACCCAGGATGAAATGACGATCGTAGTGTGCCATGGTTAGTAGGAGCAACTTATTAGTATTTCCATTCCGGATACGGTCCTTGCAATTGAAATGACCAAGGTTTACTTAAAGGTGAACTAAGTCCACAATAGAAGTTATTAGTCACAACTCGACTACGCTGCGTGTTTCTTAAAGTGAACTATTAACTGCTTTCCGCTTGCCAAGCTTTACTCGCGTATCTCAGTAGCATAGTGTTCAGGGAATCAGTCGTGAAATACTAGGCTCGTATTTCCAATCCAACTCAGGCTTACTCAGCTTGATAACTTAAGAAAATAAGGGAACCGCAGTCTGGTGTACCAGTGATGAAAGCAGCAACACACGCGTATTCCATTCCTGAGACGATGCTCGCAATCGAAATGACCGATATTTGTCTCAACCTGAACCAATTACTTAATACAGGGTTCGAGGCGCAACCCAAACACACAGGGTGTTTTTAAATTTGCGGTTTTCTGGTTTTTGTTTTGCCTAGTGCCTCTCGTGGACCTCAGCTGCCTAGTGTCCTTTGCTGTAGTCAATAAATACTAGGCTCTGATTTCGACCCCATTTATAGTTAATACCAACTGATGAATCCAATCAAGACAAAACGGCAGTTGTGCGTCGCCAGTGTTGGGAGGATCAACCCATAAAATGTTCCATTCTGAATAAGTTCCTCGCGATCGGATTGACCAAGGACAATATGTCAGATGCAACCTAGTCAATGTCATACCACCGGTCAACAGTGTTCCAGGACGTGTTTGTTTTTGCCTATCAAGCGTTCTCCCTACAAATGCTACAAATGTCTGGTTAACAATACTGTGACTTGGCGGATTTGACTCGCCACACAGTAAAGTCAATTTTCCAACCACGCACTGGAAAGATGATCGGTCCCACATTCCACAAATTCAGTGCATACATCTGTTTTCGTACGACTACGCCTACAAATTTGGTTAGTGACATACCAATATTCTTAACTTTTTTTGCAACTTTTTTTCACAAGCATCACTCACCTGACCAGCACTTTGTACATAACCTCATCGGACTAGTTCCACACCAACCTACTCAACATTAAGGAGCTAATCCTTATCTCTTTGTTACCGATTCAGATGCCTTTTATCACTAACCAATGAGTTGAAATTACATTGAAGCGCCTCATATAATGCAGTGTTTTCCTGCGGGCAAACTCAACTTTATAACTGCTTCAGATGAGGTCCGCCTGACCGAATACCTAAAATCATTGCATTCAGAGTAAAGGTCAATGTTGTGATTGCTTGTCTCAATCTATCCACACAAGGTGTACTTCGAAATGGCCCAAAAAATTAACCATTAACCGTTGTGCTAATCGTTGCACTTTATGACCCGATCACTTGTGTTTAGCGGTCGCAAATAACATCACAATTTTCCTGGTCGTAACCATATCACAATTTCTCAGTCTCCACCCATTCCAAATCCTCGTTCATTATCTCCGGTATTTACGATCATGCCGTGCATCTTGCTCACTTAGATGTCTCTGCAGTATATGGCTTTCGGGATTTTAAGCGCTTTAGAGAAGGTCGTAAGGTATTCTTTCTCGCCATATTATGGGACCAAGCAATACGCGCGTCAATTGCGGCACACACACAACATAGAAAGCACCGGTAAGTTTGTTTGCTGAACTGGCAAAAGTTGAATCTCGCAGAAAGATTTGCTTCTTTCATCCTATTCCTAAGTTCACGAACATCACGGGTAACTAGGGCTTCTAATCAAGTAGTCACCGAACGCAACCAGCGTGTCTATAATCTTGGATGCACTAATGGTCCTGAATCAGAATCCAGTGACAATACGGAACGTTGACAAATCAGCAAATCAGTGGGGTTTCGTCGGTACGGCGATTGGTGTGCATGCTGAGCTTATGATATTAAAGCACATCTCGTGTCACACAAACTCACTGCAGTACGCCGAATTCCGATTACTTTGGGTAACATTACTATCTCTGAACGAGACAGTTTCCGGTTTACCGTCTGCAAATCGATTCTGCAAAGCCTCAATTGGAGTACGTATACTACCTCGAATCCGGAGAAAAGAATGTTCAGCAAGTAGCCCTAACAGGTAAGTATAAGAAAACCGTGATTGCACACGGCTTATTTTAGCTCACATATTCTTCTTTCGACGGTACGTAGGCACACGACCGAGGCTATGGCGTTCCATCTGAAAGGCTCCGTTTCTTGAAACTATCGTCTTTAGCTTGTTCACAATGATTCTCGAATCACCGAACTAGAAGAGGATCGGTTCCAAGCTGTAGAAACTAATGTTAAATCAAAGCTAACAGCCCAAATTTCTTTAGAGGATTGGACTAAATTCGATAGCAGGTTCGCAACAGAAGTACGTCTGAAAGCAGCAGGAAGAAAACCACGGACTACTGGCAACCCAGTGGGCATGAAAATGGCAAAAAAGCACCGACTGTAAGGTTTAAATTTTTGACGGTTTTAACAGCAGACATAAGAAGCTGTGGTGCACAGCAAAGCACGTGCGGCTATAGGATTTCGGAGCATCTGACACTAGAAGCTATACCAACTTCTTCACGAAAGCCTGCAATCTATCCAAAAAAATTGTACACCGACCCTTCATGCGTCATCATAAATTCACATGTTACATTATCACATCTAACACACTTCGGCCATGGATTTCGGTTCGAAATTCATCGCTCCGCTCCCAGACCAGTTTGCTCAGGTTTCCTGCGTCATATATAGCAATATTTCCTCAATTTTTTTGTTCGGCAACGTTTGTGCTTCTGATTATTCCAGTAAGTATTTGAGGCAGTTTTCGGCAATAGTTCTGTGGTTCTATACCGCGTTGATTCACGTCCGTCCATGATGTGTTTTGCTAATGTCCTCGTCAGGCGAGCTTACTTAGTTCTTCTCATTGTTACAGTAGTGTTATCACATAAATATTTTTATACTTCACACATTGGTGTTTTGGAATTACTTCACCATAAAGACCTGTACTAGATTATTATAAGTCCCGTGATTCTACGGTACGCTACGTTAGTCGTATGGGTCGGTGAATAGTTTTCAAATGGCAAAGTAGAAATCTTGTAGTATTCCCTCCAAAGTCGTTGGACGTCGAGCAAATGCGCGTACATGCCGTTTACGCATCGTAAATTTCATTTTTCGTATATTGGCATGTCTGTGAACAACTTTGGGTAATTAGTCGTTCCTCTTGATTTTTGAAGACAATTTGTTAGCGATGTTAGTCATGGCTTAGGCAGAATTTAGCCGGAAAGCCTGACAAGTGGATCAGTGGAGCAAAGTGATCTAAAATCTTTGGCTGGAGTTGTCATGCACCATAATCAGTGAAGTAGCCAACGCCTAGTACGACAGGGAACCTATTCTTGGTGCAATCTGCAGACGCTCCGATAAACTTGGCTTCATGATCTACGATTTATTCAGTTGACACTAAAGTTCTACTTTGCTACAAGCAAATTAGTGATAACGCGTATGAAATGCAAATACCAAAGAATAAATGGAAAATTCCGGCTACCCTAGGTGCCACAGCCTCATGGCCTTTCAAGCACCTGAAGCTTGTGTTTCCATTTCTCAGGTTCGCCATGAACTTAAAATCGTTCTTGCATATTCTGATTGATAGACTGCAGTACTTTGAAGCGGGTGAGCTGAAACTGTAACAGCTCACTCGCCTAGGAAAGTGAATCATGGGCAAGGTTTTAACCATGAGGGTAAATTTTGTCGAAGAGGCCAGTATTAATTTAATATTGTCCCGCTTTATTAACCCTTAAAGATCTAAAGATCCGCGTGCGCGTTGACTCAGTCGTAGCAGACAGAGAGAAATCCAAATATGCGATGATTGAAATAACAAGACGCAAGGAAGACGAAGAAATAAATTTCCGTATTGTAAATTTTCCAGTAATCACCCGGATTCCTTCGCGAATCCGGATCAACAGGCTTCTAATGCTTCCGGTGCGCTTAGCTTTTCCTACCGCAGCCTGCGCATAGCCTTTACCAACATCCGCAGTCTGATGAACACACGCGAAGGCTGTACTACTTTGCAACCTCACAGCAGCCAGGCATTGCTGAGAAATTGTTTAACTCTGACATAAACGCCCAAGAATTGAAAGTCAGCGGCTACCAGTGCTTCTGCTCTGATAGACCATCAAATAATTACGCGGGTTGCTGGTTTACATAAGGTCTTCCTTGAGTGGGAAACTAGCGAACACCTACCCAAGCGCTGCTTATTTGTGCGCTATTATGTTGTCGGATTCAGTTTAGACGAGGCGGGATGCTCGTAAGCGTTGTATATTCCAGTCCACTGAGCCGCTGCTTGGACTAGTTGCCGCATTTCCTCAACCACGTTGGTCGTCCGCTGCTCACACTCAAACGATTTCAACTTACCCCGAAAACAGTGGACGGAGGCTGAACTATTCCCCGGCCATAGTGAAGTCGAGAGGAAGCTTACCGAGTTGCAATCTGGAATCAGAGCCAAACAGCACGTAAACCAACCGAAGCGAGTAACTGCGCGCACGACTCCATCTTGATTAGATCGGCTTTCGTTCAGCTGTGAGCAATTTATGCATGACATTCAAGTCTTGGAGCAGCTGGGAGGGAGTGACCAATCGATGATCAAAACCAGATTGGAACTGCCGCTGCCATATGTCCCCGCTGAAGCCAGCCTCTAACTAATGGAAGGCGGAAATTAATGGCCTCACTCGAGCAACGAAACAATTGGACTAGGCAATACCAGAGGATAAATCTATCGAGACCTATTGGAATATCATTAAAATGGAAGTAAATTTGTTGTACTTTCGATGTGAACCCCTTAAGTTTCGAAAAGTTGGGCCACACAAATCACATTGGCTTGACCAGGAGTACAGCAAACTGGCCCCGTGTCGAAGCAAACTATGCAACAGATATTTGTGATCTGGTACTGTTGAGGATTAAATGCGTATAATGTACAGCGAAATTTCTGCAACAACACAAGAAAAAATATGCAGAAGTTTCGAGGAGCAGCTTGCAACTGCTACAAAGCAGCTCCCAAGTGGGTCTTTGCCTGTGTAAAGTGGCGCCTGAGGCATGCAAAAATGTGCCAGTATTGGATGGTTCAGTTGGACGGTCACTTGCCCCGAACACAGCTCGTGCATCCGCATTGCGAGCGCACTTCGCCTCTGTAGTTGCAAGTGACAAGGGGTCTGTAACCAGTTCGACGAGCACCACTCTTGTCGAACTAGACAGCCTGGATTGTATCAGTGAAGATGTGCTCAAGCTTATGGTAAGTCGAGACGGGACGAAGCCTGCCAGGCCAGATGGAATCCACCTACTGGTCTTTAAGTCCCTATCGGCCATTATCTCGCCTTCTGTTACTAACTTATTCAACAGATCACTATCAACTGCATTATTACCGGGCGACTGAAAATACTCAGTCAGAAGGATAATAACGAAAGGTGGAAATCCGAGGAAGGCAAATAACTACTGGACGATCTGCCTAAATTCCCTTTTGACAAAGACGCTTAAGAAGATCGTGCAGATGAGTCTTATGTAGCTTGTCGAGCCAAAAGTCTATATACTCCCGCACAGCACGATTACTTAAAAGGTCGCTGTTGACGAGGCATGAATAGTTACAATCGCTGAAACAAGGCAAATGGGTCGTTATCATTTGCAGTGACTGCAGTAAGGCTTTTGACAAGGCAAGTCACGCCGTGCTCATCGGCAACCTGATGGTCTGCGGTATTGGCGGCTCAATGCTTCGATGGATCAGAAATTTCTATGTTGCTCGAAATTGGAGGGTCCAGATGGACAAGCATTTGACCCACTGGTATCTATCGAGCAGTGGCATGCTCGAAGGCAATATAGTGGGGCCGAGTTTGTTTCTGGTCTATGTAAACCATATGCCACAGCTACTGCAATCAACTTGTGCTTTGTTCGCGAATGAGGTGAAGGTGTGGAGAGTAATCCGTGCATCTACCGACATGGACCTGCTTCCGCAGGACCTCGACTGCCTCTCTACTTTGACTGCAGCAGTCTTGCTTCCGATCAAGCTACTCAAGTTGTAATTAAGGAGGCTCCGTAACTGTATGAGTCATAGAAGATATAAGGTGGCTGGTCATCTATTGGATCTGGAACCTTCCGTGCCAGATCCCGGTGTAGACTCACACTGCGACCAAAGTCAATGGAATACACGAATATAATTTAGTAAAACGCCGTCGTATGCTACGGGCGCTCAGGCACGGCCTCAACACTTAGTCCAAAGAGATTGTCATTAGCCTCTTCGTCTCAGTTATACGAGTAAAGCTAGAGTACGTATCTCATGCAAACTGTCCTATCAACTAGAAAAGCTTGGAAAAAATTGATGAAATGTAGCAAGTAGCCAA
The DNA here is from genome assembly GCA_944474145.2 of Dicrocoelium dendriticum. Taxonomy (NCBI): domain Eukaryota; kingdom Metazoa; phylum Platyhelminthes; class Trematoda; order Plagiorchiida; family Dicrocoeliidae; genus Dicrocoelium; species Dicrocoelium dendriticum. Next base: position 4,595,168 of record OX104062.1, read on the forward strand.
CTGGCTGATTCCCAACTTACGAGGTATGCCGTAAGATGACGGGTGTAAAAAGCTAGAGCTGTACACCATAGCTTATCGTCGACTGTGGGTTGCCCTGATCATGCCACATCAGATAATACAGCTGGGCCATTTCCCAATGTTTATGCCGCTGCTTCATCGGCGCACATCAAGCCGCACACGAGGACACTGGCACAGGCTTGCCGCACCGGATTAAAAGCGGGTCGGTCACTAAGGCTATTTCGAACGCAGAGTAGTGAATGTATGGAAAGTCTTGCCGCAGCATATAGTTAAGGCAAAGTTGGTGTCAGCATTTAAGTAATTCCTGGATAAACACCTTGCCGACGAAATATATCCAGCGCACCGAAACGTAACTTGTCTTTGTTCTTAAGTGATATGAGCTGTCGCTACACAGAGAAACCTCTGCTTGCTGCTTCTAAACAGTACTCAGTACTCATACATGCATGCAGATACCTAGGGCCAACTCGGCAAATTACCTGAATTGAGATTTCGACACGTGTCAGCAGATTTGACCTTCGCTGCTACCAGGGAAACATAGTAACGGATGTGGTAACGGATGCCAAGGTCACGCTAACATGTACGTTGGTTGTGCGGAAGGATTGGGCAAGCAACCGCCAGGGGTGAGCAAACCCATACACAAATGAGAAACCCCCGTGCTCGTCTCTATTTTGAAGCATAGGGCTGAGAGAGAGCAAACTTGGTTTGGTAGCCGTTGTTTACCGCCCCCCCATCGTCTACACCTAATGTGCACTGCAATTAGGTGGCTGCATCAAGACTGTGCTAAACAGGTAGTACAGTCACCTTTTAGTCTCTGGCGATTTTAGCTTACGTACCCTAGAATCCCAGACTATACCTGTAGAGAAATTCAACGCAGACTTGTAAGATCCTGCCTCAGCCATTCGGCTTTATGGCCAAGTCACTTCGTCCACCAGATTCAGTGGAAATAACATGTTATCCATACAGAACCCGATCTTCATTACTAAATAAAGCAACCTTGAGAGAGCGATCATAGCTCATCCACTAGGATGCAGTGATCATGTAACATTTATTTCATGCACACTTGCTATGCCGTATACACGAGGACCGAACGTAAGCGATGCGAGCCATAATCAGTTACTACACCTTAACCCGATTTAATTCAATATGGATACACAGGATTATGGCTCCAAGTTACAAAGTGGGTAGCAATTTGGACCCAGTACTCACCGACTAGTGACTCTCCTGTCAGTTCTCTCAACAGTTATGGAGTCTGTCCATGCCGCCGAGCACAAGTCTTTTCTGGAAGATTGTAGTAACATTGCGCAGCAGCAAAGCGGCTTCCGCTTTAATCGATCGTGCCTCACTAACCTATTGTTAGCACGAGGTAGCTGGATCAAAACTTTAAATAATGCCGCACGAGACGTTGTTGCTGACCTTTAGTTCTCTAAGGCATTCCAACGGTTGCACCATCTTATCCTACTCTAGAAAATTCAGGTATGTAGCATTGAGCACTCACTTTTCGGGTGGATCTGCAAGTTTCTCTTTTACAAGCGCCTGGATGTGAAATTAGGTTCCCTCCGTATCAGATTCAATTCATATAGAATACAATGAGCCACAGCGTTTATTACTACGCCCTGTCTATTCTTGGTCGTCATAAACAAACTAGTAAAACAAATGAACCGAACCTGTTTTACCCTACGCCGATGACATTAAACTTTATCGAGCACTCAGTTCTTCAGAAAACAGTGTCCGACTTCAAAACAAAATTGGCGGGATTTATGGAAGGCCAGTCCAAATTGCTTTGCTTTCATTGTGGTTAAATGTAGATTGCTCCAGTACAGCACCGGAAGTTTCACACATACATACTAAGGAACAAAGATCCCTAACACAGGTATCTCGAATAGAATCGCAATTTGCTATGCTCGCATAAGCACAACTGCACGGGCAGTCCAAAAGCTCATTGAAGAAGGCTTTCTAAATCGTGGGTCTTCTACGGATAGCATTGAGGCATTTCGGATAGTCTCATTTCCTCCAAATGATTACCGCTCACTTAGGCCCACATGCAGAATATGCAATTCATGCGTGGCGAACATGGCTAAAGCGGGGTTGCTCAAAGTTGGATCTTTCGCTACATTGAGCGAAAAAGATGTCAAGAGGCTGCGCCACATGGTATACGAAAAGAGCCTAAGAGCAATGGGCTTTTCAAGTGAAGGCTATTAGCGCTTGCTTGGATACGTACTCGTGGTTATTCAAATATTAAACAACCCAACTCACCCGTGCATTTACTTGCTGGAGCTGAGCCACAACATCAGATGGATATGTCATCATCTCATACAGGCAAAGCAATACAGTCGGTTGCCGTTTCAAAGCAACTTCTACTCGCTTTGTCTTTGTCTCAGTTGGAATATCCACTCAGAATCCGTTAATTTAGCCTTTATCTTAGCAGTGTTCTAAGCGGTGTTGACGGTGCACTTTTCATACTAAACCGTATCATATTATCCAATCGATCCATGTGGTTGGCGGAATCCGTTTCCGGATTTGCATGTCACTGCGGCCTCCACAAGGTAGACGCAGGATGCCTGCGCCAACATGGAGGACAGTAGGGGCTGCGCTGCACCTCACACAGCTTCGTTTACGCACCTCATGCCCAGTGTAAACCCAAAGGACTAAGGCTGTGAGGCATGCGGATGGGAGCAACCTTTCATCAAAAAAGCTAGTCTACACTCCTTCAACACGCACAGTTGCAGCGGCAGTCGTCATATTTACAGCAGCAGCATTCCTCATTATCTATTTAGGGAATCAAGTCTACCAGAGGTATCCAAGGTAGCAACTGGGTCATATACCGCTGCACACTGGATGGGACACATCTCAGAGCCTAGTACTTCCACGCCCATCGTTCACGCAGCCCCCAGCAGCGACTTACAGTCTTTTGGATCCAGCAGTCGAGGTGAAGGAGATTAAACAAGCAGGCAACTTGTCAACGTTCACATTAAGCGCCGACACACAGGTGATATCAAAAAACCAACAATAAATGTAAAGGAAAGCAAACACCAAAACATGACAAAGCATGTACAACAGAATAACAGAATCGAACGAACGAAATAATGTGGACTAATATTTATCCGGATTAAATGGATCTAGATTAAGTTTCAATTAGTTAAACCTGACTACTGTGAACTAACGTCATGTATGCAACATTAACCTCAGTGTGCGACAGAAACGTCCCGGGTACACAGTTAAACAATACACATTACCCTACCACGTTGAGGTTGTTTGTCCCAATCCATCCAGGCAACGTGTACTCAAAATGGCCCTCAAAATTAATTATTAATTATTGAGCCAAGCGCCAAGGTTTGCCCCTCTTGACCCGGTGGATCAGTGTTAGCGGTCAAAACTAACATCTCAATATCCCGGGTTCAATACTTTATACCTCTATCTGATTAGTTGAAGTAACGTAGAAACGAGTCATTTTAGGCCAGAAGTTAAGAAGTTCTTAAAGTGCTTTTTCGGCCAAGCATTTGCAATTGAATACCAGGACAACGCTTTGATTCTAGGATGACTCACTACTTCCAGGTTAAGGTCCAAAAATGACGTATCCAAAACCGTACCCGCTGCAATCGCCTTTTTCAACTGATCTACGGACAGCAACTTTTTCCTGTGCCACGAGACATTGTGTCGCATGCATTTGTGCCGAAATGTTGGGGGAAACGTTGTTACGATCGCGGGACCAGTGCGCTACATGAGCCGTCAGTAAGTAAAGAAGTATGAACCCGACATTTACTTTCTGCTGGTGTAAACACCATAGTAACCTCGCAGGTCAGAGAAAGGTTTTATGAATCAGTACTGAAGCAAAGTTATCGGTAGGAACCGGTTGAAGCTAAGACGACTTCTTGTACCAGACGAAATTGCCGCAAACGACAGCTGACGCAGTGGTGTTAACAACAGGTTCGGGATCTCAGAAAAAATGGATGCTGCATTTCTTAAAAATGGAAAGAATGTGACGTAATCGTGCAAATATTGGAATGATACCTACTTTCCTGACGAACCAAGCGACTAACCACTTGCAAGAGAAACAATGCAGTTAATTAGAACCCCACGTATGTTCCTCCTGCATGGTGCTTGGGTTCTGACTAGTCTACGCTGGACGGGGTATGTTTAATTGATTCAAAGGAACAAACGCATGTGTGCAGAAGCGTTGTTATTTATGAAATTGACCTAGCTATTTCCTATAAGATGTTCGCATGCTGGTTATTCTTTCATTTTTGAGAAGCATGCTGTATCAAATATGAGTTTTCCCCTAGCGACAGGGACCTGCGGAACTCAATGTAGCCGGCTGGAATACCGTTGTAATTTATAGTTCCTACTAGTTGCGGACATACATTATTCATTTAATATTCACATTAGCTATCGGTGCAAAACACCTCAGGTACGGTAACGCAACACATAAGAGAAAAGGTGAACTGCAACAATTGCAAGCCAGCTAAGCTAACGGTAACGGATGGGCACCGTTCCGGTAAGCAAACAACCGGCTACTACGCAGTAAATTATTCAACTGCAAGTCACGTTATGCTAAGAAGTAAGTATGTGATTGGACGAGAAAGCTAACAGGAACGGGATGAGACCAAGTAGCTCACAACAAGAACGCCAATGAGGTCGGCTCCTAGCCATCATGGCAAGTGTATCCAGCCAAACGTGTTCATCCTCTTTTGAACCCCAACCAGGGTGCCGCGACACTGTAACCGAAGCCACCTTCGAAGTGGATGCGCTTATTATCCCGACCAATTATGGCTTTGCCGCCCAACCAATTTATCTATACGGTTCGTGATCGCTTCTTCTGTTCCACGAGCACTGGTACAACCTCCCACTTAGTTGAAGTTTAGAAAGAATTTTAGCTCATCCCCACTAAGGGTTGGTGGTCCAGTCCAAGCGTAAAGAAATGCCTTGCAATTCGTGGGTGCGAAGCAAAGCCTGACGTGACTGACAGCCAGTGCTAATCTGTCCAGATCCGCTTGTCACAGTTGCGCGAATGGAAATATTAGTGCAGTATCGTCGGCATAAGCCAAGCCAACCATTTGCTCTCCTGCGATCTACACCTTCCAAGTCGAGTCCTACGAGCGAAGTCTCGTTGAATTCTTTAATACCGAAGGTAAAGAGGAAAGTTGACTGCAGACATACTTGCCACACTGCGCTGGCGATTTGAAGCACTGCGACAGCTGATCATAAGCTGTGAAGCTGCTTTGGCTACTCGCTTATAAATTTCGGATAATATTTACATATTCTTCGGGCACACATTTTATGTTTGGCAGTCTCAAAGTGCATACATTTCCACCGAATCTAATGCACCTTGGATTTCGAGAAGCATGAAAACGGTAGGCGGCCAATATATATGTCGGTTTCTCAACAACTTAGGCAAACTGAAGATATGGCCATTGCAGTCAAGAAGTTAACGAAGCCCGGCTTGCTCTTTGTGAATCTGGCTTTCACGAATGCCGGTCAGTCTGTGAATAAATCACATCGGCAAGCCATGTGGAAGCGACGGATACCAGACATTTCGCTAGGTTGCAGCAATCCAAACGCATGCTGCCTTTTAAATTTGGGACTATGACGGAAAAGCTTGTCAGTTGGAATAGTTTCCTGCTTCCACAGTTCCACTAGTAACTCGCATAAATCATCCACAAGAGCAGGTCCGTGAATTTGCGGTGGGCTGGAGGAAGATCATTTTCCAGCAGCATTACTTAACTTTAACATCCTGGTCTCTCCTTTGACTTCTGAGCAAGATGGCGGATCCAGTTGGACATAAAAGGGAGCTTGGCGATCATTAACTTGCGAGAAATCTGATAGCTCTAACCGAGTAAATTGAATTTCAAGTGCGCAGCCTAACACGCCAAACTTTTTGATTGTTTGTGGCTGAGCTGTCTACTCTCATCGCAGGTATGTTCACTAAAACCATGTTCCCATATTAGACGGGAGAAAATTTTAATAGCTTTCAACGACTGCAGCCACTTTCATCTGTTATGCTTGATAAGACTACCAGGATTTTCGGTCCCACTTCAGGCTAGGACGGAGTCCTTCCCGGGGTTTTCGGCGTGACTCACCGTATTTACCACCAACAGGAACGGGACGGCTAGAACCTATAAGTTCCAGAGACTGAAAAGGGACCCATTGACCAGGTTGGTGATCAGGCTCCTTACATAAGGATTCGCCTGCTGCATGCTACATGAGAAAAGTAAGCGCCTACCCAACTTGCACGTCAGCGTACTTTAAAAGGCATTCAGAACAGCTGGATTCCTTACTTGGCTGGTGTCAATGCGCTTACAACTTCGTTGTGAGCTTTCACCAACACGCATCAGCAGTTCTGCAACCACAAGTGTACGGTCCGTGTTTACATATGTGCTCCATATGAAACGACAGTCCTAAACGCAGCCTCTACAGCGGCAATTGATCGCAACTGTGATCGATTTGCAATCACGGCTGGTTCGAGGCTGTAGGCGACAAGTCCTCCCCCTACGGGTGCTGTATCGAAAATTAGAAATAAGCAAGCATCTTCATACAAATAAGATAACCGCTTACCGTTATCCTTACAGAAGCCTACACCTTGTTGCCGGCCTAGCTGCAGTTCAACAGTAGATAATTTTGTACTTTGTGCTTTCAAATCCCCTCAGCGATTCTTCTGTGACAAACGAGCTCCATCAGTTAGCGCTAGATGTTCCCTTTTACCGCATCATCGCTAGGATTTGTTCTCTAATGGGCAGTGCTGACGAGTAAACACCTGTTAGTCCCGTGCGACTTTTAAGCTGTAAAGAAAAACCAGCCAATCGGAAAGCACAGGTCCGGCTACTTATCGGGATCCAATCAACAAGAGCAGCTACAGCATGGAACACATGACATTACCAACACCGGCTTGACGGGTGCTCGAAGCTACATCGTCATCGGATAGGCGCACTGAGAAAGTGATGCTGGTGTCACTTGAAGGGGATCGCAACGTGAGCACAGAGCTCGAGCCTTGCAGACGGGTATCCGATAACTAGCGGATATCCATATTGAGGGTCTCTAACGTTCCGGTAAGTGCTGCCTGTTGACCGATCATTAGCAGCGTGCGACAGTGTGGCATGCCAACTTGAAGGATGATCGAGGATTACAAATGCAAGCCCATGGACTGGGCTTGACCGCTTGCTTAGACACGGGCTTGCCGACTGGGCAGGAATGGCTTTCCGCGTGCACATGCGGGTTGAACGTATAAAGTAACTGCCTACCAAAGAAAGTTACGAAAGAGCCAAGAGTGTTGAAATCAGGTGGGATAAATGTGAAGCTGTAACGGTATGGTGAGTTTGATAATGCGTAAGAAATGGAACAAGAAGATTGGAAGGCCGAAGCAGCGGCATCTATAACCCTATCCATCATGCTCGATGCAGCAGATAGGGCACTGTTAGTTATCAGCTGCGGTGGCCAGACCCTCAGTAAAAGGTGCTGTTTTAGTCAGGAAATTGTTTGACAATGTTTCATGGTATTGCGTGGACAGAATCCTGTGAGGTTGCCCAGGCCCAGACAGGAGAACGAGTAGGGTTCTCATCCAAAGCATTTGGTTCAAAAGCTGACTGCAAGGGGGCGTGTATGACAGTAGGCTAAAAGCACTCCGTGTTAAAGAATAAGCTGCTACCTTTATTCCATACCACAACCTGCTGGACCAGACGGTTGTTTTTCACTTCTACCTATGGGCCAATCAGGTAGGATTTGCTGGCGTACAAAGCACTACCCCGCATAACACCATGGATATCTGAACCAAGCAAGGTATAGCACCAAGGTAATTTTCCGCCTCGTTGCATTGGCTAGTTCACCAGTTGTGGAAGGCTTATTTAAAATAGTTCAAGTCGCCTGGGCGAGCCGTGCAGGCAAGTAATTTTAGTAAGTAAATTCAGTTTGTCAATAGACTGCATATAACAAGCAAACCTGTGTTCTCAACATCCAATCAGGCAAAGTAACAATTATTTGAAGGATGTTTGTGAGTAACGTAAGTATCGTAGAAGGCAGAAGTTACGATTAAACTCCACACGAAGAATCGAACCCCGGTCCAAGAACTTCCAGTCCGTTGCTCTACCCCTGAGCTACCGAGGGCTAACGATTAGGTGCGCAATTTAACACGTGACTTCTGCTTAGTGCGCGACGTATTGCCAATGAGCTCCCAGTAACTGTCCTGATGTTGCAGATTGGCTCACTCACTCGTCACTTCCCAGTGGACCGAAGTAACTGTCCATCCGAAGTCCAAAGGGCGATGGTAGATAATTTGAAGGATGTTTGTGAGTAACGTAAGTATCGTAGAAGCAACAATTGTTCTCCATCACTCGTAAGTGACATTATTTGAGTTGTAAATTTTGAGGTTTCATCCCAGTAGTTCAGAAGCTACATAGCACAGCCTAGTCTGGAAAATCTAGAGACGCGTTTCGCCTTATTAGGGCTCGTCAGTGGTGCGCATTCCTTCGGACCACGAAGGGGGAACGAATCCATGACCACTAGAAAAAGATGCGAACTAGTCAGCAGCTCAAGCCACTAAGCCATGGGGGAAGTTGGCTGGGCTACATAATTTGCAAACTAACTGGGAGCTGACACCATCTTTCTTCCACTGTCGCTGACAGTGTTTAACCTGTAAGGTTATGACGTCCTCTCACTAGTCGCTATATCCATAGTATTTTGAAACTAGAGGCGGCTACTTATTTTATATTACTCGTAAGTAGCAGGGTTTTGCTTATAAGTCTGCTGAGTTCCTTCATCAGATTACGCAGATACTCAACTGCACTGACTCAAGCTTCACTGCCCTGATACTTGGTTAAACAGTAGCTGGCTTTATCCTTGAAACAATTTTCCATTTTCACATTATTCACTGCATTGTTGGACGGCGAAGTGCAGTCTCTGAAGAAGTCACAATATTTACAAAGTTAGGACATTGTTAAATATTTATTACTTGATAAATAAACGATAGCACTAAAACCATGGTTCACATTCTATTGAGTAACCAATCTGCCCAGTGGTTGTCAACATCTTGGCAAGCATTGCACTGTTATCATGGTTAAGTTATCTATGACTTCCGGACGGTGATAGAATTTGTTTCAAAAATGTCTTTTACTTGCTCTCAGCTCAATAGTTATTTTAAACAGGATTATATTTGAAAAGCACAATCATTAGACGAAGTTCCGCAGATGCATGCATTTCGTATCGTCTCATCAGAGCCCATAAGTATAACCGGTAATTTTACATAACAATTTGTGGTGCGGACATACATACAAACAAAGGAGAGAAAAAAGGAGTGTCTTTGTTCTTCAACCACGGCAGTCTGAGGCTGGCCGATAATTGTTTTTGAACACAAAGTATTGGCTTAATCCGATTAACGGCATTAGCCTCGGCAAACCGGAGTAGCCGGGAATTAGTATGACGAAGCAGGATTCGAAATGCCTTGTTGACCTCACAGAACTCATTTGTGACTGCTTATTTTTGGCCAGACAGCGAAACTGTTACCGGTGGCAATTTTGCATGTATCAACAGTCCCAGTACGATAAGTTATTTATACCGACTGACTAAACCAAAATGTACTTAAGGAGCTGTGGAGTATCCTTGCATAAAACTAAATGCGACCTGTACCAAACGTGGGGTTACATGTAAACTAATACATACCACGCACTAAATCATGCATTTAATTAAATCGAAGCTTCTGTTAATTGAATTAGAACGTCAAACTTTTGGAAAAAAGTAAAGGACAAATAGCTGCAACAATATGTCAAAAAGAATCATCATATTTCTAATGTACGCTGTCAATCATTCGACCGTTCAATCTTTATGTAAAATGAGGGCCATAGAGTGGCAGCAACTGGAACTTCCTGTGCAGTGTAGGAGAGTATCACACGAAGAGATGGTTTTGCTCATACAAACTGGAAGAGGATATGCGGCCATGTGCCCCCGAAACTGTTCACCTGGAATCTAAAAAAGTTAGGTTGACAATGCATAAGATTTGTGCTACTAGCCTGCATTTAAACTACGAAAACAATTTATAGCATTTTATCGACGCATTTCATAGAGGGATTTAAGTACTGTCCTGTTCTTAATGATGCGGGAAATTGCACGTAACTTTAATAGAGCGAGCAAATTGAGATTTCGTCAAATTTAGACCAATGCGTTCAGCAGCTTGCAACATAGATTTAGAGTTAACAGTTTCGTCCCAGCATAGGTAAATTTCGGCCCGATATTTATATGGTATTTTCTGATAATTAAATATACAATTATGTATAAGTTCCACACACCCAAGCAAGGTCAACCAGTAGTAAAGGTACAGGTAAAACCCTGTACACCTGTTTCATCATTGTGGGAATCGTCAGCAGTTGGCGTCCACCTGACCACTGTGCAGCTCCAACTTGAAACTAGGAAATTTCTGTTGTATGTTCCTGCTATAGGGAATATCTTCTTATACAAAAACATCCGCCTCTTTTATCACGTTATGAAAAAAGTATTTAACTGCACCCTTAATAGTTGAATTCGTGGCATTATTTTTTAAAATATCTATCTAAGCAACCAGCACGATTATAGACAAAGAAACAAACAAAGATTGCTTGCAATATATTGGTTTCTCAAATGACCATTTAAGAATGACTGGTCACGGCTATTTAAAGCTTTGACTTCTCAGCTTTTGCCGTTTGTTAATAACGATTGTGGCGGAATAGCGCTGCGTGCGTTCCCGCAAAGCCACGTTAGATGAAATTAACCGCTAGATTTAAGTCCGAATCATTCTGAATAGCATCGGGCTGCTAAATCCGAGATGAATTCGGTCATGAATTTATTAGCTTTGTGACTAGTCTTTCAATCAATACTACCCGATAGGCGAAATTAATGACAAATTGCATTCATAAACAAATTCTTCCTAATGATTCCACCAACATACTTTCATTCAATTGGACGTATCCGTTGAATCTGCACTTCGAACTGCGGCTGTTCAAATAGTGTACAAATTTGCTGTGTTCATTCATATACCATGGAATGTCAGAAAGATAGATGGGTTGCACCAGCCGCATGCGAAATGTCCGTTGCTTATTCTGTGCACATGTCCTGTTTACCTTCTGAATTTCCTCGCAAATATGAGCTTCGTGCTTTAGATGTTTCTTTGCCTATGAATAATAACAAAAGTTGAAATAGCGGCATGCGCAAAATTGTCGCGATTTTATCATAGTTGCCGACAGATAAATCCACGGTTGCACTATCATCTTCTATAAACATTAAATGCTGTCGGGGAAAACATGTACCCAGAAAGGGGCCGTCAAACCAGCAATCACTTGTATGTCGAGGATAATGGTGCTAGTTCAAATGTTAAAATGGTGGCAATTAGCGAAAATTTACTCTAAGTAATTTTGCTGCGGGTTTTTCTCAGCATGCAACTTGTAATATACAGAAAGTGTTAAACATTTTCTGCTGGCTAACCTGTTGTTGTCTTACCTTTCGGCACACATCCACGTGTGACTGACCAGAGACAGTTGCATCTGTAAGTAGGAGAGTCTGTTATAAACTGGATACTCAGGGCTGAAATTTAACGTTCGACGTAGCATATTTGCTCCCACATGTAGGACAGATTTAAATTGTGAAGTTATCTAGTTAGTTTAAATTAGGTATATATTATACGTGTGTTCATTCAGAAGGTAGAGAAGTATTTATTTGACTAGGCTTGTAGCTAAGCTGCTGCAAGCGAACTGGGCAGTTGACTGTGTCTAAACGTCTCAGCCTCTGCGCTTATTTGTTGACATTAGGCTACACTGAAATGGCGTTGTTTGACCTAATTAAAGTTCACGTGAAGCATAATGTAAATACCCACTTTAAATTACCCAAACTACATCTAACAAATCTTGGCTAACATGCACAAGCTTAGTACGTTTTAATTTACGCCGATATGCATTTAAACTTGTTTTGGTATGCTCGCCAATAATAACTAATTCGACGAGCAGTATGCTGTAATTTTACTAAGCTACATTGCGGTTCTTGAACTAAATGCAACGTTAATTTTAATGGGTATTATTTGCTTTAAATTGATTAGTTTCGTTGTCACAATTTTGCATGTGAAACTTGCACTTTAAGCTGAGTTGCACTCTTAAGCTCGTGGCAGAATACATTCCGTGTGTCTAACTCAATTCATTCATCACTACACCATTTCCCGGCCAAGTTGTCCTCTTGGGCAGCAGAAATAATCTGAGGGGCATTTAACATGAGTCTACTCAATTAATTTGTTCCGGGCGTAGGAGCTGAAGCGTCCCACCTGCACCCCTATGACCTAGTGCGTCTGAGGTCCAATTAGCTGAAGGCGACGAGCTATACACGCAAACCTACACACCTGCACAAGTGACCGGCGTACGCACGGAACAAATTAATTGAGTAGACTTATGTTGAATGCCACTTCAGATTATTTCGGTTGCCCAAGAGAACAACTTGGCTGGGAAATGGTATAGTGCAGACAATTTCCCGAAAGATATGCATGATAAAAAATGGAGCTGCACTAGAATACATAGCATCGGTAGTGTCAACAACCATGAGGCAAGCATGGCAGAGTTGTGAGCGATTTCGTCAACACACACATTTTTACTCAGGGGCGCAGGCCATGGGACTAGTCCTCACAGTAGAAGGTTTGGTAACCTTCAGCTTCATTTAGACCGCTAAAATGATAAATCTAACATTATTCTAAGGTAAAAACCCTGTTTGATATCCGTTTAAATTCCTTTGTATACTAATAAACATAGCACGATTGGATTCATATATTCCTCACTGTTTAAAGTGCACTCACCAAAATTGTTCACACAAGTGAATAAAATATTACCTGTTAATGTCTACAGTGCAATTTTGCGCATATACATCTGGGGATGACTTAAAACGAAGTCGAATTGATATATTATGAAACAAACTAGCCTGACAGCTAAGGTCATACTCTATGTGTGCTTATACGTTATGTCAGGCTAGGGTTTCAGGATGCGTACGGGGCATAATTTAGCCCGGTTAGGTGAATATCACTATAGCTATCGAATAATAATGCATTGATTTATGAGTCATAAAAGACACACGCCTTAAATGTCCGTATATAGCTAAAAGATGGAATCATCTATTTGCATACGCATAAGTGGATTAACAAAAGGCGCGGTGGTAGAAAGACATTTGCGATGAGCATAGAGTTATTTCGATTTTATCGTGCAAACGAATGAATGGGTGGTTACGGTTTATGATAATATCAAATAACAAGCAGAATTCTCACCATTCCGCACACGTTTACGTGGCTTAATGTGAGTTACAATTCCAAAGAAGCCAGTTAGTCTGAACATATATAAAAGGTCCCTTCATGGTCATGGTGAAATTGTGACTCATGCTGGGCATTGTACGGCGCTTATCACCAATGCAACACCCACAGTCTCCATAGCCTAATGGTCATACATTTCCAAGTTTATATATTTGAGCAAACATAAATCCATACAAGTGGGATTACAAGATATTCTTGCATGAGATCATGAGATTTAAATAGTAATTAATTAGTTAAAGCGACCAACATTTCAAGTACATTGGACGTCTATAATGGTTCATAGTCGGGTAAGTTATTTGCTACTGAAACGCAATAATAACAATCAACAAAAACATTTGTTACAAAATGTGAATACTCACAGTAATATCCTTCGTGTGGCACTACAAACAGAAGAGATTACGTTACAAAAGTAGAGCTGCATGAAGCTCAGCATTTGAATTATAGAGTAAGTAATTTTGTGGCAATACAGGTCGGCACACTATCCGCTACTCATAGTAACATATAGCAGAGCAATTCTTACTTGTTCTTCAAATTAGAGTTTACAAAGGCGTTGCGACTGGCCATAATGAATTCTTAGGGAACTGTTGTATTTTCTAGTACATTTGCGCCATTTGAGAAAGTAACACGAATCTCATTCAAATTCTGCTCATATGTGGAGTATGTACTAGGAGAACGGGCATTGCTGTTCTCGAAATATCGCAAGATTCAGGATAACGACATTATAAAGAATCGCACCACGCACGTGAACCTAGCACCATTGGGAAAGCTATTGTGGTGTAAGCATATACCATTAATTCTCAAGCTAAATTTTCATTCTGCCGCGGTCTAGCAATGAAAGCAATTATAAATTATCAGTTGCAGTTTAGGCTAAGTAGATCGGCCATAACCTCAACAAGTGCTGTGACAACTACACTGGGTTCTATTCCCTAAGAAGCAATCTAGTTTTGCACGTAAAGCCATAATAAACATAAACGTTTGTGACAGATATCCTGCATCTCTAGTTTTCGAACCTTTGTCAAACGCATCCTTCGTTTTGGTATAACGAATGGTGGGACAATCTGCTTTCAATCCATTCAAGAGCGAATTGATGCGAAACACAACTGCCCTATACTCTGCTTGTCCAAACAGTTGTCCACAAATGGATGCATCGAATTGAACTTTGAGGATTAGCGGACCCATGTAGCCAGGAATCGTTTGCACTTCGCAGGATTTAGGCGAACACTTTGTTAGGTCGCGAACCTGAAAAGATTAAACATAACGTTTAAATTGGATCACTTATTTAATAATATCTTACTCCAAGACGAGTCATTTTATGCACAACCTCAAAGTATTGATAGGCGAAACTACCCCGCGCAATTTGCAATGTTTTGGGCGACAACGCGCGGTTTTCCGTGCTGCTTGCTACGTCCACGGGACAAAGGAAAAGGATTTTATACAGGTTAAGAACCAACCCGTCGTAGCACCTCGACGCGCTGGTCACCAGTTGTTGATACCTTTGCAGATTGCTTTGCGTAACCCAAATTATCCACGGTCGTGTTCGACAGATGATCTCTGCAGTGTTTGCGTCCTTGGCTAGTAAGGTTATGGACTTTGATGTCGTCCGGAGAGTACACTTCATTTGCTAAGTTGAACTGTTGGAGGTTTTATGTTGACTATTCATGTACTAGATATAAATCACAGCAAACTAAATTCTGATCGGCATTCGCCTGTATCCGGCCATATGTCTTGATATCGTCAGCGATCAGGAACAACATTTGAAGCGAGTTTCCGCACAAAGCCATGGATGAATACCAACAACTATCAGATAATTTGAACTAAGCCTTGGGGCACACTTGACGGGATATTCTGCATGTGGGCGAATAATTTATACATATGGTATATGGTTATCGTGCCGTCGCACATGTATTTGGACAAGGTAGCTACAAGCAATGAATTTAGCTTTATGCATGTTTGACATAATTCGTGTAGCACATAATACTATTGAAGCACTGTTTTATATTCGCAGAAGATCAGATGATTATAACCGGTGAATAAGATAGACTAAGTGACGTTTTCCGTATCTAGAGAGGGTGTTAAGTACCGTTTAATGATTACTGCACAACAATATATCCGTGACTTACCGTACTACAGTTAATTGTGGACGCACGATTTTCTTTGAGAATCGTTGGGAAATCTAGTACATGGCGAGTGGAATACAGGTTGAATTACGTGCATAAAAATGGCAATTACGGAACTAAAAACCTGTTATGCTCTAGCGCAATGGCATCAAAAACATGGGTATAAGCAGGTTTACAAACAGCAACTTTGGTACAATACATATATGTTTCCATGGAGAGATGGTCTGACTACATTCATGCAGCGGGTATTACGTCATGGATTTCCAATTTGCGGTTATACCGCGTCTTGCAAGTGCAGATCATACTATACAAAGCTAATATCATGCAAAGTGAGCTGTCGTGCGCTGTAAAACGAAAAACAAAAATCTTACGTCGCTCTGCTTAGGCGCAAATCTAAACTGCTGATGACTACTTGTCCATAATCGTGTCAAGAATCCCCTTCAAATGATTGCTCGAGTAATTGAAGAACAGTTTTAAACATATTATTCGCTAGACGGACCATCGAATTCTTGTTGTGGAAGAGCTAAAAGTAGAAAAGAGATTGGAAAATGGAAACGAAATACTCCTCCGGTTTACCGAAGTCTTGGTTGTTTCCTGTTTAACGTATGAAGTAGAAAAGTTACTTATGCCCCTGATTAAATGCAAACAGATTGTGCGTCCGTGAGAAGTATGCACGGTTAAAGATTTGTCCAACCTTTCGTGGTTTGCGAATCAACATGTAACAAGCGTCACAACATTTGTTGCAGAACCAAAACGTTTGAAACACCAAAACTTGAAAACCTTAACAGCGCTCCTTAGGGCATTCAGGAATCATTATCACAGTGTATGCAGTTTGTTAAAAGGTATGTAGCACACTTTTCAGACAAGACTAGCATAGCTTTCTATGAAGCGTGTTAAATATAAAATATATGCAACGGGCCACGTGACCATCATATTTACTGCTAAAGAAATACATGGTGCGAGATTCAATAGACTGAGCATGTGTTCAGGATGCGGTTTACGTATGTAAAGTAAATGTTTGACTCGGAAACTTTATCTCACTCCAGGTTTTGCTTTCGGAATCATACGTGGGGACACTGATAGGTACGCAGCTGCTTCGCTCAATTTTCAGTATACGTTGCATCCAATGCAGTTGTTGTACAACATTCTCGGTTACAGGGCGGTCATTGCTGTCAGGCATCGACATATTAACTTCAAATCGGTGATGGAAAATTTGTGCAAGTTCGGACGGCGTCACTTCGTGTTGACAAACGATTGGTCTTAGGAACGGAGATGCCTTTCGTATAATGCCAAGGACCTGCGCGCAGTAACGTTTAGGAAAGGTATTAACTAGCAAAAATAATATTCTAGTCCATCATTTGTAAATATATTTCTGAGCAGGCAAAATTGCACTTTTGACCGTTTAAAAGGCTAAAAAAGTATAGCTAGTTTGAGTGTGGAGCTTAGTACATACACAACATTTAACTTTCCGGCAAAAAATATTAGTAGTATGTACACGGCAGTACGTCGGACCATACAAAGATGAAGTACGTAAACGGTTTTTCACCATAACTAACACAAATAACTTAGTATTTTAAAATGCAATGGCTACCCCTATTTTGATTTGAAAATGTTCATTTCAAGCGCTTACAACCTCACACTTAATGGAATATTAAAGACACTCTGTCTAAAGTGCCCCGTTGTTCAATACTTCTGCTTGCAGCTTAAACATTAACTGATATAAAATGAAGACAGACTGCCGTTTCTGGACTTGCTCATCAAGAGAAAGATTGATGGCACACTGCAGCGCACAGCGTGCAGAAAAGCGATTTGGGAGACAATACCTACATTTTCCAAGTTCGCCCCAGTTGCAAAAAGCGCCGACTCGTAAAAACTTTCATCAACAATGCCAGCGAATTTGCATTGCGGGATTGCTCAAGGCGGAAGTGGGGCTTTTATACTGGACTCTGCTATCAAATAGTTATCCAGCTAACTGCATTCAGATCCATAGAAAACCCCGCAATGAGAATCTGCCAGTTAAACAGCGGAGAATAATGATGTTTATTTGTTCTTATCCTTCAAGGGAAACACGTGGCAAATGATGTTGGTCAGAGCGCAGCTTGACTCTAATGCGCACCTAATCTACCGCCCAACTATTACTTATCCGCGTTAAACGAAGGATTCAGCACCACAGCCGTACGAGTTGCTTCCCAATCAGTTCGGTCTCTAACTTTATCTACCAGTTCACTTGCAGCGGCGGTGACACATAGGCAAGACTGGTCGCTGGCTGGATCAAAAGGTGGCGGAACACTTCCCACTGCGGCTTAGACGGTTGCTGTCCCACCAAAGCAGATTGGACTAAAGAATGAAACGGAACCCTGCCTCGTCTATCACCAAGCACCACATGACGACTCTTTCCAAGTGAACCCAATCGATGCATACAAGTTGCAATTGCGCAAAAGCGGTCCGACGTTGATGAAAATTGGCAAGCCCCTACCGATAAGTTTGAACAGTCCCGCGCAATGTGCCCATAAACAACTGAGGCAGTCAACTAGATTACTTGAGGCCTGGTTATGTCCTTCACAATAAGTTTAGTTGTTTAGCTAGGTTATTAATTGTGGACTGTATTTAATGCATATCTTATTCTGCCGGTATTGCGTGGCGATTGAAGCGAGCAATCGAAATGTTAACATTTCGCAACCCATGTCTTTTTAAGGCGTTAAGGAAGTGTTTGAAGGGGACTCAGTGTTTCAATTGCATACTAAGAAAAAGCATTTATTAAAGACCTATGATGAAAGCAATTGTTCATCGGCGCGCGTCTGCAATTTCTCGAATATGGATGCAATTAATTACAACAAAAAAATAGGGCCTGCTTTACTTGATCCAGGTTAGCAATGAGCCAACATGCAGTTAAAATCTGCACAGCACACATAAAGCACCATTATATTCACTAAATAAGGTTAAAGCTCACAGACACATTCCAGTCGTAGCCGTTGTTGATTAGTCAGCGACCTATGTTGTTTAAATAACCTCTCGTAGGGACATGCTTCAACACTTAACACGTCTTCTCATTGGATGCCGAGAATTTGTAAGCACACTTCCCTGTAAAAATACCACTATAGAAACTGCAAATGCTGCAATTCAAGCGAAAGTAATAGTTACCTTTCTATCCTATTGCACCTGTCAATAGTTTGCGATAAAACTATTTTCTATGAAACCCTTACCTGGTGCTTGCTTTTAAGCACGTGTCGTGGGACACACAAGTTAATTCTCTGTGTTTACTAGCAACTACAGTAACAAGACGTCGGACACCATTAAAACATGTGTCAAAAAGAGTTGCGAGGCCAGATGTTTATTTACTATTTGCTGAGAGAGAAAGAGCACAAGTTATTCAACAACCGTTTTACGAAAGAACTTAATCCAATACCCAGCTAATGGACAGATTGGTCCACTTGAGCTCAGACTTCTCACTCACATCATTTGCAAAAATCCGGGTGCGATATTCCCAACAACCTCGCAACCACATTCGCGCAGCCAATGGCATTGACTCGAGCACGACCGCGGAACATAATCATTCACCAATTCGCAAAGACAAACTTAATAGCCACGTATGGCTACATAAGGAACAGAGCGGTTGCTGACGGTACCCATCATTTTGTTCGCTTTCTACTAGTTAATGCCACCTGAATGCTAACCATCCTGCGCTAAAGACGCCAACTTGCACGTTGACAAAACGTTTACAATCAAGTTGCTTCGCTCGGAGAACACCTCAAAAATTGAACAAGCCACCCAAACTACCAATATTGTAAATCATTTCGTACAGGGTATAACATAATCAATATAATCAAACAAGCTTCACTACAGAATTTTGTAAAAGTTTACCCTCAGCATTTGGGTATATTACAAGGAACACACAAAACCTAACAACATTCGCCTTCATAGCATCATAACCACAAACCTGTGCGTCTGTGCACCCTTTAGTTGTGAGAAAGTAAGACTCGCCCTGGCACGTGCTGCGTAAGTTACAGCCCCGACGAACGCTATTTCGCAGTCTCGTGATCAATACTCTTCCTAAACGGCGCACCCAGGAATGAATACTGAGCATTAATTATAAGGCGTCCTTGCTGATTTTTACTCAGTGTGTTTGTTATACATGCATTTTTTATACCGACCATGCAGGAACATAACTGTTTATTTCTTCACCAACACATTCATCTCTATGTTTGACGACCTGATATAATGTGCCGACTCTGGAGCATTGATTGCAAGTGTTTGAGGAGGACTGCTCGTGTGTGGCAGTAACAAGGCATCAGCAACGGTTGTATAATTCCGTGGTACCAGCAGAATTACTTATAGTGTCAAACATAGCTAATACTAGGTGCATCCGTTCCGACAGAAGGGATAACCATTTGTCTACTCCATCTCCGTTGTAGGTTAATAGGTGCGGGTTCCCTTCTGGGTATAGGAGTTGTGTGGTGTGCATCGCTTTTGCGTTCATTCTTGCGTGCATAGAACTGCGATAAAATATGTTCCTCTCTCTTTTGGGGTTACTACGCCCTGCTGTTGGTTGGTTGACGTTTCGTATCCCGACATTTCTATTCACCTGATAACTGGTGTAGTAGTGTTCGTCTTTAGGTCACCACAAGGTAAAGCCAGAAGTCGCATCCTGGGGGATGGGTGTATTCCATATCACAAGCCGGTTTTCCTGAACCTATATTCATGGCTCGGTCACGTCTTGCGTATTTCAACCGGGCATTTGCTTCGTCTCGCCCTGTTTGCTCGTGTAGGAATCTGGTTGTACCGACCATGTGCTAGTTATCAATCCATATGGCGACTACATATGAAATGGTTGACATTAATTTACGCAGTAAAGTTTATGATTTCTTACGGCTCAACAGCCGGAGTACGTCACCGACCGTTAATTAATGTGCATCACGGTGAAAAGGTGGAGACACTAGCTGTTATGGATTGGATTCCATGCATTTGTTCAACTCTATGTCTATCTAGTTGATGTTTCATACTACGCAGATGATTTTGTTTGATCGAGGCCTTAAGGTGTGAAATGTTAGCTGTTGCGCAATCCGAACAGAAAGAATTGGTCAAGGCTTTGGGAGGGAAAATCGCTGAACTCGAGTTGCAGCTTAGTGTATTAAGTAGCCCTAACCCCAGACCTAACAAAAGACCAAAGTTATCCATTAAAAATGTTACACTTTCCGGCGAAAAACAAGCACCATTAGCGATAAACAACTGTGATGCCAAGCCAGTTGAAAATTCTATAAAATCTTCTGTTGTACTGCAAGGCGTAAAGAGATATGCACAAATTGCACGATCATTGCTATTAGCTGGGCAGCACATTACAAACTGTGTGAATAACGTCGTTGCACAGAAGAATTCTTGCTGCAGCCTTGACTTGTCTTCCCCACAAGACAAGACCAACACTCCCACACGACAAACCTCCACCCAAAAAGAACTGCAACAAACTAAATTACTACGCAACCAACAAGCGATGACAGTCATATGTTCAAACGTACCAGAACCCACCAGCGAGTCGTTAAAAGGTCGACAAGCCGAAGAGCAAAATCGCTGGACTGAGATAAGCTGCGCACTAGTACTAAACGTTCTCCCAACTAGTCTTACACGTCTGTCACGAAACCCATCGTCTCCTCAAGTAGGGGAAACTCGGTTACTGCGAGTAACATTTGGCAACACAAAGGACTTGGAGGATGTTCTCTTAGCAAGCCACAGTCTACCGAACTCTTCTCTCAGTGCCCGAATTTTTCCAGACATGCCATGGAAGGAAAGACAAAAGCGAAAATCCGACCCAAACGCGTCTCGTCAAAATGTAATGAAGAAAGTAATGTTGGTTCATGGTGTGCCCAAACTGAAACATGGCGACACCAGTGAAAGACAAAAACACGATATTGATGAGTGGCGCTACATCACAGAACTCTATGGCATGCAGAAGGTTGTGGCATTCGACGTCAGCCGCTTAGCTTCCTCCCCAAACTATCAAGGGAGCGGGCCGAAAATTTTGAAAGTTACCTTGGCTACGCCGGAGATGGCATCAATGGCAATTAACGTGTGGTACCACAGCAGAAGGCTAGGACCACCAGAAGTACGAATGAGACCATTCCTGCAAGCAGTACAGACCACTGGTACAGTTGAGTCAGACCTGGCTTTTCCGACCATAGACCAGACAAGCGTGCAAACACTCGTGTCAAAAAACGTGGGCAGACCGGCACTGTTTGTGCCGGTCAAACACAGCGAACCCACCTCCTAATGCGGCAACAAATGCAATGCTGCTACACAAACGCCCAAGGGCTTTACTCCAAGTTGCCGGAATTGCGCCATCGGCATGAAGCAGCAACTTGGGACATCATAGCATTAACTGAAACCTGGCTCTCAAACGAGATTTTGGATCCGGAAATTGAACTTAGTGAAATGTCAGTCATTCGAAATGATCGTCCATCTCGCGGTGGTGGCGTTGCTATCTACTACCGAGATCACCTGAAATGTGAAGCTCTCACTGAGCATTCCCTTATTATCCCCGACGCCTTATTTTGCCGGCTGCAGCTATCCGGTCCCGATAGTTGTCCTCAGAAGAAGACACATGATGCTTGCCTCATAGCAGTTGTCTACAGGCCGCCGAAGTCCTCCGCCGACAGCGATGATATTCTGTTAAATACTCTCCAATATGCTATGTCGAAAAAGTACTCACACTACCTAATAATGGGTGACTTCAATGCACCGGCAATAGCATCTGTGTTCCCAAATGGGCCATGCTTCAAATCAAAACTCCTTGAGTTCTTGACTATGACAGTTTTGTATAACCATGTGGATCAACCAACCAGACACCGCGGTTCAAACAAGCCTTCAATACTTGATTTAATCCTGACTAATGAGGAGTTAATGGTTGAGTCGGTTTCATACAACCCCCCGCTAGGTTGTAGCGATCATTCAGTTCTAACGTTTGATTATGTGTGTTATGCCAGTATGGTTGACAAAGAACCAGAAACCCGACGATTCATCACCAACTATTCTAAGCTTCACACTATAGCGACAACCGTTGACTGGGACCTCCAGATGCACACTTCGACGAATGATGCCTGGCAAGTGTTGAAAGGCAAGATAAACTGGGTCCTACAATCAGCTTCAAAAGACGTACCATTACGAGTTTCGCGACGGAGCAACAACTGGATCCGGAGTAGAACACGTAAGTGGTTGAATAGGCGAGACGAGGCTTGGAGGGGTCATTTGCTAGGTCCAAGTGATATCACGTGGAATCATTACAAAACAGTCAGAAACTACTGCACTTCACTCCTTAAAGCTGACAAGTACGAATGGCAGGAAACTATGGTACGCAAATTTACTAGCAATCACAAACTGCTCTACCGGTATGTGAATGACAAAAGGAAGGTTAAGACGGGAATACCACCACTAGAGACGGTCAATGGCCTAACGGTTACTGAAGAGGAGACCGCGGACGCATTGCTCATGCAGTTTGTCTCAGTGACTAGACACACCATGGAACCATCGCCTTGCTACATCCCAGCAAATATCGTCGGCTTATCCACGGTCAACTTTGGCCCTACATCTGTGGCAAAGAAATTACAGTCGCTCAGGGAAAATAGTGCGCCGGGAATTGACAAGATCTGTCCGAAAGTACTTAAAACCCTTGCACCCACCATGGCAGTCCACCTTGCAACCTTTTTCCAGTTTCTATTTGAGTCTCATACACTTCCGTCTGAGTGGAAACGTGGACTTATCACTCCGATATACAAGGGAGGTAAGCGGTCAGACCCTGCCAACTACCGACCTATTACTCTCCTTCCTGTTCTATCAAATTGACGGAGTCTATAATCGCTGATGAAGTGGTGAGATATTTTGAAAGTCTACAAATCATCTCCAACCTCCAACATGGATTCAGACGCGGACGATCTTGCCTCACCAATCTACTACTTGCTCGGGACTCATGGACCAGGGCTGCTGACGAGGGAGTTCCCGTAGATGTGATTTACTTAGACTTTTCTAAGGCATTCGACAGAGTCAATTACCCAGCACTTCTCCGAAAGCTTGCGGCCTATGGTATCCACGGATCCTTGCTCACATGGTTGGAAAGTTACTTATACGACAGAAGAATCGAGGTAAGGATCACCAACACCCACTCCGATAGCCTATGCGTCACTAGCGGCGTACCGCAAGGATCAGTTCTCGGCCCGTTACTCTTTTTAGTCTATTACAACGACCTCCCTGCTAACATTCAATCACCTATGCAAATAATCGCCGACGATGCTAAGATGTGGCGAGCTATTCAGTCAACACCTGACCCTGTCTATCTGCAGGATGACCTGAACCGGATTCACGAATGGGCAGTAAACAACCAACTACCCCTGAACCCCGAAAAGTGTCACCTGTTGTCGCTGCGCAGTAACTGCAGCAACGCATATCACCTGGGGCAGCGCGTTATAAAACAGGTGAGCAACGAAAGAGACTTAGGGGTCATCGTGCAAGAAGGTCTGGGTACTTCGCTCCAATGTTCAAAGGCAGCTAACATAGCGAACTTAAACTTGAGGCTTTTGAGGCGAGCGCTCGGTGCCTTCGAGCGGCAACTCGTGCCATTAATGATTAACGCCTACATTCGTCCCCACCTCGAGTATGCGGTGCAGGCATGGCGTCCGTGGTTAAAACGGGACATTCGTCTCCTGGAGCAACCACAAAGAAGAGCCACTAAGGCAACACGTGGTCTATCGGGCCTTAGTTATGAACTGCGCCTTCGTTCGATCGGTCTGTACTCCTTAGAATACCGACGACTTCGCGGTGATCTGATCCTCACTTACCGGATACTAAGAGAAGAGGACCATCCATGTAAGTCGTTGTTAACATTATCTGCCGACAAACGATGCCGAGGCCATGCACTAAAACTTGTGACTCAATATTCCCGTTTAGATTGTAGAAAGTTTTTTACTCTCTTAGTGTCTGTCCGCACTGGAACGCACTGCCATCGCATGTGGTGAACGCAACAAACATCGAGACATTCGAAAGACTATTGGACTTGCACTTACATGATACACATTATATAACGGTATGATAAACTGCAGTGTCTAACTTACTGATATTTTTGTGTCACACCTGAAACTTTTGTTTTCTTCCATTTGCCATCCTGTGGGTCTTGTAAAGTTATTGCTTTTTATCCCACCAAACACTATTGAACTATTGAACTATTGAACATCAAGGTATGACTGCGATCCATGTGGGTGTCTAAAATGCCATCCACTACTAACACTTCTGCTCTATGGAAATTTCATAGTAATAATACGTTGACTGATAACGGTGGCATTTAAATGCCACCGGACTAATCCGTTAGTTTATTACAACAACTTGTTTATATTTGCGCATATGTATATTTACTCTTTATGGATGATCTCTACAAATTAGCAACAAGTCAGTAAAGGCAATTTTAGTGATAGTCACCACAACAACCACAATTTCTTTTCCTACGGCATGTTTAGAGAAAAACTAAGCATTACACCGCACTATAACAGTGCAGCATGTTATATACAAAAATGTGTACATGTTATTGCGCCATCCACCCAGTTTTATATACATTGATACATAAATGGACTCACAGCCGTACAATTGATGTCAGTTTGACCAGCAGCTGTCGTGTAGACATTGATTTCCACGGGGTAACTTTTCCCTAAATGAGTAAGATCGAACAGGCGTGAAATAAACGGTCCAGGTAACAGAAGAGATAAGGTAGAATTATGCAAATCTCGCCAAACCTCGGAAGCTCAGTTAGTTAAAATAAAACAAGAAGCAATATCACAAATTTACGAAATGTGCGAAGCAAACTTTACATATCGGGAATCTAGCGCTATGTTTCCAACTTCTTGAGATGCAACCGCACAAAAGCCAACGCTACAGAAAAGGTGAATGGAAAATATTCATCCTCCTTTCAGATACATTGCTGTATTCTGCAGTTGCTCACCAATCAGTTGATGATTGCATGAAATAATCAGCGTAGGTAACAGTATACTTTGCACAAGTAACTGTCTTGCCCAGTATAAAGCACATTTATTCAATTACCACAAGTTTAGTGACAAAGCATTTTTATGCTTCCTCAATTCTATTGCTAATTTCGAAAGACGTAACTACTAAATATCTGGATCTCAAGTAGTCAAAGCAACATAAAAGATGTGAAGACGCTGTCCCTGTGTAAACACACGAAATGGTAACGCAAAAAAGACAAACGTATTTTATGCGCTATATACACACTTACTCAAGTCGCTCAAAGTCTTTTGCCAGTCCGGCCCTGTCACAGTGGCACAGCCTTGGGCATTCAAGTTGAGTTTCCGATTTATGAATGCGAATTTGTTGCTCATTTTTGCATTCCTTGCAAAATTTTTGATGTTTTTTGTATTTACTGTAATCGTGTACGGTGTGATGAATCCTCCTTCTTCTATTTCGATGGGTAATCCTGCAAAACATTTCCGGAAACCTCCTTTGTTCCATAATGGTAATGATCTTGCAATAAGCTGGCATTAAATGAGATTAAGCCATAGTTATTTTAATATGCCACTATCAAAAACGGATGTAAGAAAGAACCTAGTTAGTAAACCTACCAGATCACAACATTTTCTTGAATCCTCATGGGTCCAGGACGTGAAAAGACGCACTTCGGCAGCTGTGTAATACAGCCAATAAACAAAATTAATATATGTGGGTTTATTAAACAACATAACATTAGTTTCCTCTATTCGTGACTGATACGGAACAGCATAGAAAGCTGGAGATATAAAAGGTTAAAATAAACATACCAAGTGATTTTAAATTTGACCAGACTCATCTTCACTCAAAGTTGGATTGTGGCTTGTTTCTTTCATATACGACTGTGATAGCTAGGAAGCCACGAACGCGGTACCTACGCCCAGGTCAGTTCAGCGGTTGTAAATTTATTCTGCCTATTTCCATACCGTTACTTCCCATGGAATTAGATAATGACAATGCAAATTGATAAAATACTTGTGGATGGACAAAACACGAAATTATAGCTACTGCTTCTTTAGGGCAAGGAAACAAAATTAATCCTTTAATTAAGTGATATATAGTTATGCCGTTGGTTTTCATAAGAACAGTGTTAATTAAATGGTCCTGGATATTTACTTTTATTGGAAGGTTTTTGTGTGGCTCGCTTCCACCCCTACATAGTTATGACGGTAGGTCAAGCGACAATAAGGGTTGGACAGTCAGTGTAGCAGATAATTGTAACATAAATAAAGAGTTCCGGTAAACATGACGGATACAAGGGACGAAAATGCTCTGCTGAGAGGAGAACCCTTCGTAACATGCGCTGACATCTGCCTATGGCATCCATATTTTGCAGAGTGTTTGATTGTGACGCAAGCACACCCACCTCTAAGATAGTTTTCTAGCCTTTTACCTAATGTGCCTGCATGACAATTTAGTTCCAACCATTATAAGTGGTTTTCACAGTTGACATTCAGGATGTACCATCTTAAGCTAACATAGGAATGATTCAGCTTTTCGCATATTTTAGTCCTTGATATGCTTACTCAATGGAAACAGCGATAGAGTAGGTAGCGTTATATTGCATAACACGATGATTAAGAACACCCTAGTATGATCCCTTTCAATTGGTGGCAGTTTTCCTATCAAATTTTTTACTAGTTTTCGCAATGTTTCTATGAGTCACCTTTGCGATATCTGTGCACTCCGCATCATGGAATCCCAGATTTGAGATCATATTTACTTGAGAAATGTTCACAATATCAATAGATTTTCCACCACATGACTTAAAAGGATTTTATTATAGCACAAACGACGAACGAAACCACGGTAATACTGTAAATGGCACAACAGATTGAAGTGAAAACAAACTGTGCTCAGACTTTGCGTATGCTTATTGTTCGTCGAGTGAGAAAGTGGTTAAAATCAAATTGCTGATAAAGAAAAGTTGTTAGATCGTTTGGAAAGATAGTAAAGTTTAAAATGCAAGTGTTGGCTTAGTGTAGTATATATGTATGACACAAAACAGATTTGGCTTTAAAGCTTGCTCAAGGCATTATCGGCTCGATGGTTTGGAGCAATTTTAATTTACCAGATGGGCACATTCATTAAAGTAACTTACTGAATTCTTCACAGTAAACCTTAGAAAGCCTCAGGCCAATTGCTAGTAGTATTGTTAACATTTAGTCCGTAGTTGCTTGTTCAGTTAAATCGTTGTACTGTGCGGGCCTTGCAACGCCTCATTACTAAGAGTGTGGATCGCGTTTTCAACAGCAAATTAACATTTGTCAATGAATGCCGTTTGGTAACCAAGAGTGTTTTCATTTCCATTTGATCATGACAAAGTTATTGATCCTAACCTGTGGTTCTCGGTGTTAGACTTAATCAATATCTCATGACATTACGGCTCACGATGTTACCAATGTGGCATCACAAAATACAGGATGCAATAATTAAACTCCAAATCTACACTATAGTGAGCGCTGGCTTAATCTGAAAAATGCAAAGCAAGCTGCTCGCCTAGTGACCAGCGCATCTAAAGTGTGCTTAATTTTTGACGCTGGTTTAGTGTGCCAGACCACTAGTTACAAAGACTAGAAAACAACCTTTGCAAATTATGTAAATTTAGGTATCAAATAATTAGAAATCCTTTAGCGAGTACGTAAACTTCAGTGTTACCGGGTTGCGTACAATGCAAATTATACTTTCGCCTTCTACTCTACTTGTAGCTGGCTGGCAGGCGCCAGTATCAATGGAAAATGGTAATATCATAGGTCGTGGTGGTTCATTATCTTTGGTGGAAGTAAGCCGTAGTGAGTAAGTTTGCTTATCTACTAACCTATTTATTTTGTTACGGCAGTCGTACACGCTCAGTTAAACTATGCTCGTGCCTATATAATGCTTCCAAGAAGCAAGTAGTAGGTGACAAGCTTTCGTCGCAATGAGACTAAAATATCAGGTCCCTGAGCTTCCCATTCATTCATTCCAACGTGTGAAATCTGTAGAGTGAAAATTTGTGTGCAATTATTGGTTACTTATTTTCAATCATTGCCGAGTTATGACTAGCTCTTAAGCGATATATTGGCCAGCTCATTCACGAATGCTGGCTAGTTGGAATAAGAAGCTAATGCATTTCATGCGAAAAATATACAGATATACTACTTGAAAATCACACTTGGCAACATTGTTTCCTATATTAAAACAACATACATTTAACCTGTAGTGGTTTCCACGTGAACGTTAGACTCATGAAGCAGCTTGTAAGCTGTCAGCGGGCATTGGTTATCGGATACAGGGCATGTAGCTGTGAAACCAGCTACAAAGTAAAGCGCAAGGTTATTCAGGAACATAAGTTTGCGAGGAATACTCTTTTCGACAAATCACTTCAGGCATTTACAATGATAAAGTAGAAGGACAGAGTACAAATAGATGAAGGAGCCAAGGAGGTGGGCATAGTGAAATCACGAGAAACGGAAACGCAAGAGTCTTGATCAATAAAGTCGACGAACAACCTATTTGACAGAGCACGTGTTGGTTAATCGGTGGAATGCCAAGCGCATCATACGATCATTGTAGACGCACGGGGTGATAAAAGTTGGTAAGCTAACTGGGACCAAGGTGAAATGTGCCCTTGCAGCAAGGCCATTTGTTGGTATAGTTCGGATTGAACAATCCTAATCGCAATCGCTTCTGCCGTCCGTACTATTTGCTTCCCATAAACTTTAGTGTACCGTGTCTATACCACATAAAGTACTTGGTAGGCAGCAGCGGTCCTAATTCGGTGTCCGCTTTCCACCATATGTTACAGCATGAAAGAGTTGGGGCGATTGACGGCGCCTTTCTGCAAAGTAACTGAGCAGTGTTCCGCAATGCGTTTAGGCAAACGCCTGGTTGTGTGCCCCACGTACCTAGCACCACAGGCGTAGTTAAACTGATTTAGATTTAAGATTTGAACTGAACCTGAAGCTCATCTTTAACTCGTTAGGCTATAAAGGGAGCGGTTTCAGCAAGGAAGTCTGAATTTGCAACCGAGAACGCACGAGACACTTCACTGGAAATTTTTCTGGTAAGCGGATCAAAGACAACATCGCCTTTAATAGGTACTGCCAGGAACAATTTTTATTAGGGAGATTAATTGCCACTTGACGGCTATGTAGGATCACCGCACACTTTTTGCTGAGTGGTGTCCGACAACCGTAATCTTGCAGCGTTTTTAGAATACGGAACTTTGCAGTCTCTAGCGTCTCAGGGATGCACATTTTCGTAGCACAATTATACAGGCAGCGAACAAGATTACGTTTGTACCTCAAGGGTACAAAGTTCAGAAAAGGTGTACATTGGCCTACTCAGGTGGCCTTCCAGAATACACTTCATTCCAATGAACCATCATTTTTTCCACTTAACAACACGTCCAAGAATGCTAGCTTACCATCTCTTTCGGTTTCGATAGTTAACATCAAAGAACGATGTGCAACGTTTAACTGGTGTAACAGGTTGTTATTAGGTAGGCATTATTGTGCAATCGAGTGTAAATTGTTGTGGGCAAACTATGAAACAGGCGTGGTGTAAATTTTGACGACTATTAACAAAATGATGGTATCTAAAAGATGGTATCTAAACTTAAATTGCTGTTTTGATGGAACGTTTAGTTGTATTCTTAGTGTCAAGTCTGATCTTTTAAATAGAGGACACAGAGACGGGCTGACATACTATACATAAGAACACATGTCTGTTATTTCGCACTTATCCTTTCCCAACATATTCGCGGCTAAATTTAAGTATTATACATAAAGACGCTTTCCAAGGAACTCAATATATAGAAGGATCGCGAGAAGCGGTGATAATGTGGATCGGTATTCGCACTGAAATGCAGCACGGTCAAACAGACCATTGGGCTTATACATAAGGATGCAGGTGGATATTCGTTGTAGTTGTTCGCCTGAGAATACTGCACTTCCTAAAACGTTTCCAATGTTTTGCTCGCTGCAGCTAAAAATGGTGCCGATCAAAATTCTCGAAGTTCAGTGCAATTCTAGTCGGGGTTTAAAATAACATGGTACGTCACCATGCAATCACACGACGTGTGCTTCAAATAAACATGTAGTAAATCATTACCCGTGGTTGTAAGTGTCTCGCACCTTGACGTGGCGATGAAGGTAGAGGTTCCTGCTGATTTCTAAAACCCTCCAATTTCGAGCACCTGTTACCCATATCGGAAGAGACCCGACATTATGGAATCTGGTCCCAAAGTGTAGTTTTCCTGTTTAGTAACAACCAACGTGCCTCATCTTCAGCGAATAAAGTACTAATAGCTTAGCGAGAATCTAGTCACGAAAGCTACTATGAACAGAATAAAAAGTAACTGGTTTACATTCTCCCGGTGTTATCACGTAATATTGGTCATAAAACAGGCAAAAGTAAGAATGAAGCTTCGAAAATAAATTCGCAATTCTATAAGCAATATATCAAACTACCCAGTAGCGTTCTGGTTTTTGAATCAGGGACAAGCTAAAGTGCTTCTACGTAGCAGAGTAGCTGAAGGGAATCGTTGAGAAGGATTATCTAATATGGCAATTATCATCAATCATATTCGCCACCCTGACCATGTCCAGCAAAGTGTCTGCGTTTGGACCAAATAACTCATTTTCTCCTTAACCGTTCCACCCCACTGACCATGCCAGGATTTCTTTTGTCCATCGTTGATACCCTTGTCTCGCATATGGGTTTCTTCCTCTAATTCGTGACATCTCTCATGTAACTGTCGTGAATTCCCTTGCTGAGCCATTTTACATACTTGGCTTTGTCGTTATGAAAACCTTTATGCCCCTTACACTTCGACAGGAAGTTCCTTTACCCTTGGCCACCAAGAAACACTCTCACCGAGGCTCCTCTACGCTACTCTACGCTATTGCACGCCACTCCACTACGCACTGATGATGTCACCTCGATTGGTGACGAAACGTTTGCAACAAAATTGCCAAGCTCAGCGAACAGTTCAACAGCCAAGTATTGATAATCGCTGCAATTCACTTTCGAACCGAATGGAATCTAGCCTTCCGGTTTGCTATCGCTTATCTCTGACTTCTCTATCCTTAGCCTTGGTGCTTCTAAGTACTATTTGGATTACTTTCTGCTGTCATATACTTCGTTTAAACGTGTTCTGTATTTCAGGTATATTCCGTCTATTAGATCCCAGGATACTCGACGTTTTTGACGGTTCATTAATGGGAACGGCGATTTTTTAGGCATATTTGGAGGGCAAAGTATCAGCGAGTGCAGTAGCGTGGCCGCGCGCCATCTCACCTTTTGCTACCAACCACTACTTCATTGGCATATTGTTCTAATTGGTCATTCCATCGTCTGCGTTTGGTTGGAGGCTGTACGCACTTCCTTGGTGTCCAGTTTAGCTATGTTGGTCTGGATTTCATCTGCGTTACTAATAAGGCCGGTACGTTTCCGTGATCTTCTAACACAAGTTGCATGACAGTATAGGTTATGCTGCTCACCCGTTAGTGCGGGCTTCCTCCTGCTACAATCCGACACTTGGGATGTCCGGAAATAAACATAGGAACCAGTTATCCTGGTTTACCAAAAGAATTTGGTCTCGTTAAGTCTACCAGTCACAGCTGACTAATTCTGGTTGCAAGTATACAGTGTACTGGCTGCTGTGTTCCACGAATGTTGCTTTGCACAAGCTTACATTGTTTACACGAAAGCTTGTTTGTAACTTGTGGTATCTGTACGCCAGGTAAGTAAGCACAGTTTCAGCAAATCTTAGGTCCAGGCAAAATTGGTCTGCGCAAGTTTGTGGCAATGACTCACCATACTTTGCCTTGGTGTTTTAGAAAAGCATTAGCACCAAATTGTACCTACCTCCTCGCATCTGCATCAAGACATTCTTCCCATCTACTTGCAGCTTTTGAAGCCTTCAAACAGTCGACGCGAGCTGGTTGTGGTGGCATACGTTTCCGGTCAATTGACAATATATTCCTACAGTAGTCACTGCAAGCAGAAGCTTCTCATTGAGTGGTTTGGGGGCTAAACACTATGTTTACTGCTCTCAATTTATACCACTAATACCAGTTTGTCACCTGTGTTTCGTCACGGTGACAACAATTTCGTATTTGGCGTAAATCACCTGGCACCGGCATTATTGTAACATATTACTGAAGGCACAGCGCCTATCGCGGCGTCATTCGACGCTGCCGCAGTGCTCCTCCCCAATTCAGCGAGTTGCGCGTCACCTAGCACATGGGCGACGTGCACCAACGCTTCCAAACGAAATTTTCAGAAGAAGTTTTCCATCCATGGCTCCTTGCGATCGGCTTAGCTGTCCAATTTGAAGCGCGGCGCCACTTTGGTTACTAGCTAGGCGTACTAAAAGAATCTCCACTGTGCCGATTACAGGACAAAGTTGCCATACTCTTGAGAATATTCCTCATGGCAGCCAGCCTACCCTGGTTGATCATCACTCCGTCGATCTTCGACCAAACGACTTTGATTTGGGGAAGAGTTACACTTACTTTTCTTCAAAGGGGTTTGACCAGGGAATCTTCATCATCTACCTGGACTGGAACTGAATAAATTAAGCTGATGGCAGTTATATCTTATAGCATTTAGTACAATCCATAGGCATCAACTCTGTTCATAAACGTCTACGTCAGCTGCGAGCTATCAACGGTGGTCTGCTTGGCACTTACACGTGTAACTGCAAGCCTTAGTCTTCCTATAATGCTGAGAAGGTTTGACATTGACACACTATCATCTGAGCAGCTTGCACTTGCATAATATTGACACTAATCTTAGTAGTATCTGTTATAGTCCAAGGAATTTAGCCTTTTCATCAACTGCGCTGATATAGCCGCTCTAGACTCATTGAAAAAGTTGGGCTACCTGCGGAAAAAAAACAAGAAGTGCGTCTATTTAAAATTGCAGCAACCCGTTTCCCTAGCTTATAAATAACTGACTGTCGGCAAATTTATATTTCATAAATCTTAAATGTATCCGGTAGGATTAAACTTCTTATATGCCATTGACTGTTGAATTAGTTACGAGCGATTAAATATCTGCGGGCTTTTGGTTTTGGCTTACATGTACGTACACCTAAGAACTGCGAGGTTGTATATTGCATGCTTGTATTACGCCTGACTGGTTCTCTAACGACTAGTTATTTGAAATATTATCATGCCAAATAATATACCTTATAAATTCCTAGAAGCAACGGTGAGTATTTCATTCTACATGAAGTTCGCAAGCACTAAGCGCTCAAACTTGCTTCCATGTAACTTGAAGCCACGCTCAGCAATTCATTTACAGCTACAGAACTTGTTGTTAAACTTTAATTTTATATTTGCCTCGTACGAAAGCTACTGCTTGTGCCTCAACCTTCTGCTACAAGTACAACAAAAATACGACACTGGTAGGTGCAGATATTATGTGTTGTTTACTCAGTACCAGTTACAACAACCGATGAGAAACAACAGCAAATGGTGTATGCGACTAAAAGTTGTAAAAATTTTAAGGTTTACGATGAGCGTATACGATTCTGTCTTCATGTCCACGGAAGCTTGAGACTGACGAATAGATGTTGGTGTACGCACAGCATAGGCTGCATTCGGTTAATCGCTATATTTTCAGCGTAACAAAGCCATGGCGGTGTAGCGTGCAGCAGCAAACTTTTGCACGCGGTACCGAGGCGGATACAGGGACAAGTAATCAATAGGTTCTACCTACGGAGGATGCCGGCGGCTTACGCAACGACAGGGCTTGGGTAGTAAAAGGCTGTTCGTTTATTCCACGCTGGATCCACATCAGTACGTGTTCCTTCATCCGGAAAGACAATGCTCACTCGGACCTGCCAAAGTGACGGGCTCCGCAGTTACATGTAAACTGGTATGCACAATGAGAACCAGCGCCGATTGGCAGGACTTCCTTCGGATGAGGTTCTGGCAAATTGCTAGTTCTGTTGATGATGACGACCTGTGCAGCATAGTAGGTCTTAAGAGCAGCAGCAATCATACGCTATGTGGTATGAAGGAGCACAGACCGATGTGGATCATGCGTGGAATAAACGGACA
The DNA here is from genome assembly GCA_944474145.2 of Dicrocoelium dendriticum. Taxonomy (NCBI): domain Eukaryota; kingdom Metazoa; phylum Platyhelminthes; class Trematoda; order Plagiorchiida; family Dicrocoeliidae; genus Dicrocoelium; species Dicrocoelium dendriticum. The sequence goes on from OX104062.1 coordinate 4,629,670, forward strand.
ACCTTTTACTACTCAAACCTTGTAGCTGCGTAAACCGCCGTCACCCTCCATAGGTAAAAACCTATTGCTTACTGGTCCCCGGATAAGGCTCCGTATCGCGTTAAATTTTTGCTGCAGCAACCTAATCCGCGATTGCTTTGTACCGCTGAGAATATAGCAATTAGCTTAATGCAGCCTATGCTGTGCGTACACAAAAATTTATTTATTATTCTCAAGCGTATGTGGACATGAAAACAGAATCGTTTACGCCTCTCGTGATCCTTAAATTTTTCATGATTTTTTGGTCATATACACCATTTTCTATTGTTTCTCATTGGTTGGTGTTACTGGTACTAAATAGAAAACACGAAATGCTTGCATCTACCATATATCGTCTTCTTGATGTGCTTTTAAACTGCTGTAGGGAATTGGTTTTGGTGTCATCTTAAAAATATATTTGGTTCTTGTTTTCGACAGGTTTACATCACACACGCTGCATAGAGAATTTTCGTTAAAACATTCACGTGCCTAGTCATCTGTCTTGTTGCAGCTATATAAGTCTGCCTGTTTTATTCTGAAACTTGCGTATATAGGCAGGCTAATACACACATTTCGTTGCTATTTAAATATTCTGCCTTTTGGTATGGAACGATTCGACAAATGGTGCCACTGATGTCACTGCACACTGCTACTCCTGCCTCATTCCGGACTGATCTGACAGATATACAGAAAGCAAAATGCTGTGAAAAAGGAAATCTGTTTTCAAATTATATCTGTTGTGTCGCTTCTCAATATATCCATGGTTCTGAACTCTAGATATTTTGGAGATTTGCGTTTGCACTTCGGCTCTGATGGCCACAGCATATTCAATGCCCTGAATCGTCGGGTGAAACCTACTTTAAAATTTTTCATTTGAGCTATGGATAAAAACGGAATTGTTTGATATATTGGTCCATAGCTAAAGGAAGCATCTGGTGAACTTCTGAATGCCTTCATTTCATGCCATATTTAGTCTGTTCTGAGATAGTACTAAGGCAGTACTTTTACGAAGAAAGCAAAGTAAAATATGCTAATACGATAGTTGATTTTTGGCCCGGTAGATTCTCGGATGCATGTCTTTTTTGAGTTTGTAGAACTAGTTACTTAATTTCTTGCATGCGACGCAACTCACGCAAAGCTTGCAGTCAAGGAAGTGAACAAAAATATTTCGCTCTAAAGTTGTTGTCATTAAAAGTTAGAGTTTCCATATGACACGTTTTGTGTCGCGGTGTATACTTGGAAATATGTTACCATTGTGGGAATAACGGACAACGTACAAATGAGCAACCGAGTCCCTCAATGCGTGTAATCTCTTGGAAGTACGGTAACTTTGATCATTTTCCTCCAACTTGTCGTACCATGCCACTTACTACAGATGACAATACGGCATGTGCATTTACCGCCGAGTGTTCTATATACTTACAGCAAGTAGTTTCCTTCACAATTCTTAAAAGCTTATAATTAAGAAAGAATCTGGCAGATGCAAGCATTTCATGTTGTCTGTTCAGTAATATTACGAATAATCGATACGCCCAGATGTAGGTGTCACCAGACATGCTAGAAGTGTAGAGTGAGTGATAGAAGTTCACCACTATGTCCGTTTTGTACATAAGCTGACAATTTAATGTTTTTATAGCATTTTAATGAATGTTAACACGCACCGTATTTAGCCAATCAAGAACACAAAGAACGTTCACCAGATATTAATTGTGGTTTTTAAGGTTACGAACAAAAGCAGTTGGCTGGACATTGAACTGGTTATCAACTCACCTACCATATTGTTGCCGTAGTAATTTTACTAAAATATTTTGAGACAGTTAATTGCGCAAACTTCTGTTTACGCTTGTCGCAGTTACTCAAATGGTGCTGTACAAATAATTGGTGTTCTTACGGTTTCAATATAGTTTGGAAACAACAAGAAGCGAATACGTAAAGCCTAGGTTTCCATAATTGACAGTAAGGCACTGTCGCCATGGTTTCCGAGAATTCCTCACGATGCGTCAGCCGAATGCAATCATCAACGTTACTTCGTTACATACGTTTACCTAACCTTATTCAATGGATTTTGATAAAGTCGCAAAATCAGTGCATCATAATCGTTGAAGTGCGTATTATAATCCTTTTAGAAAGTTAAAATATAGGCTTTTACCACTTGCAAAGCAAGAGCTTTTCTCGCAGGTTTTAAATATTGAATACCAGATAGAATCACAACAGTGTTTCGAGTGCTTTTGACAATTAGTTGCCGTTGGAAAGTACAGAGATCAATCCGAGTATTTTGTGAAATTTGCGCGCTTAGTCTGCATATACTTGCGGACAACTTCTTTATGGTTTCTGTCGGCGAGTCGATGATTAAACTTCCAACACCGGATGTTTCTAAAAGTTGGATATTCGCAGTGCATATTACCACATTCAAGCTTACTAGTTTATCAACATTTGACTGCTTTCCTCAAACAAGAAGGTTTGCATCGATGCAAAGTGCTAAAATTAGCATTCGTATTGCCCACATTATTGGCAGAAATTAGTCACGCTATTACTATCCGGTCATTAATTATGTATGTGTATATAAAGATATTTCTTTTTGTTATTCATCTCACCGAACATAACGAAAGGTTTCAAATTATTCCGCATCCGCATATCAGCAAATTCCATTTCGCCGTAACGAACATAATGTTTATCGGGCATGTTATTTCTACCTTGGGTATTAAGTCACATGTGCAGAACCTCAGAGATATTCTAGCTTCTTAAAATCCAAGCCTGTAGGGAGAGGAGATACTAATATAGTTTGTGTTCCAATAATATTCGACATTTCTCGAATTTAGTGACTATTGCCGAGCCGCTGCGAAGGTTGACGTGTGCAGAATAATAATTTTATTTGACCACTAAACAGGATGATGCCTACATAATCATGAGCGATGATTGCATCCGATCCTATAAGTGTGCTCTTTAATGAGCACTTATACTATAACACTTGACATGACAACGCAGCATACTGAAAAATACCTTGTCCTATCCAAGCTTTGGGAGTAAAGATGCAATTCATAACCCGGGTCTGAATTATAGCAATAATATACTCTGGGCCACTTTTTTTCTACTCTATATACAACTGCGCCAAAAGAGACTGGTACTTTGTTAAAAGTGCAGCGCTTATTTTTCTCGTAGCTGAACGTGCACATGAAGTTCAGCCTGTGTACAACAATACCATTAAATATCAACGTTGAACTTCAGCGTCGAGGCCGTTAGTTAGGAATGTTACCCCTGCCAGTCATCGCATAAAAGTGGGTGGCAACTGAATGCTCTAAACCAACCTTTCGTGTAAACAATGAAACAAGCAACAAAATATACTGCCGACAATACGGGATCGTTTTCCTATGCACCTTCATTGATGGGCTACGTGTTAGGTGCTACCTGCTGCCACAGCAAACGGCGAGGATAAACTTTGCAACTCGGCGAAGTGACGAGGCCACCTCGCATGATGTTTAAAAGTTTGTGTACAAAATACCAAGCCCAGCGGACGATTGTAAAACGGTGGCTATTCTGTGGGGGGACGAATTTATAGCTGTTGTCAGTACATGTCTCCGTGCTCTATTTGTGAGCTGTGGGTTGCCACAAAGTATTATCAATTATAATAGTACATTATTTACAAATAACCAGTAAGCCAATCCGTAAGGTGCAATATTAGTGGACACTCGAGGATTGTGGCTCCTAATTCCACCATAAATTGGTTGTCAAACGACATATTCGTACTACAAGACAATCTCTACAACAAAGTCAGCTTCGGGGCGATTCCTGGGAATATGCCTTGCTGAAAGTATTACAAACGCATGTACCATAATGAGCTACTGCTGAAGCAAGCTATTCGAATTCAATTAAACATAGTTGTCAAATTTGACAAAAGCGCCATTTAGGGCGTTCACGGAAGACGGGCTGTCGTCCAGCCCAGGCATGAACGCATTGTTTATACCCATTGCTAAGATACATTCGTTCTAAACAGGCTACCCTATACTCAAAAAGAAACTATGGTGATCAGATCCTCGGTCCTTGTAGTGTCCGTTGTAGGTAACAAATTTACAAGTTGGCTGATGGCACGAAAGTAAATGTGAGATGGCGACATACAGCGCCTTCATAAACTGCCGATTAACCGGAAACCATACCTACAACACAGCGCTCGATACAAACAAATACCAACCTAAAACCAGTTGGTCAAATACGCTGCCCTGTCTTTCGCTATACATTAATAACTAACACAACGTGATAGTACTTCAGGGTGCACACATTAACCTAGATAATACTTTGACACCTAGTGCTTAGATATTTTCTAAAAGAGGAAGGGAAATATGGTGCTCTTCTAATTTGATGTGTTTTTTCCATCGATACCGTGGCACTACCTACGTAACATTCGTTGGACCAGCCATGTGCTCTTGCGCCGGATTGGCTGCATCTGTATATGTCTACCTTGTTTATTGTACCACATGCATGTGTAACCAGGCTAATCCATACGTTCCCATGTCATTCTGGTCTTCTACACTTTCGGGACACAAACGGTTCAATGATGTACTTCACGATCATGCAGTACGTTCAATAAATAACTATTTCTAAGGAATCACTATATTGCTTTTACTAGTCGCTTGGGAGTGCAAAACAACCTGTTGTATTTAACTTAGTTAAGCGTGTACAACGGCAGAACCATAGCTGTGTCAGTGAAGGAGACCATAATTTAAGGACGGTTAAGCAACGTTGGTACTACTTCAGCAAAACGAAACGACAGAATTTACGTAAACCATACTTTCTTGAGTAGAACAGGAACGTGAATGCGAAATGTAGTGCGTATCCTCCTTCTAAATCCAGATGGACTACTCTTGGTACGCTCTTTAAGTTCATGTGGTTTAGTGCGTTCTAATAAGTCAACAGCTGATCACCGGAATGGCTGCGAACCATATACAGAAAACCCCGCTGTAAGTGTAGGTCGTTATATATCAATGAATAACGTATACGGTTTAATTAGTTTGAGATAGTAATTCAAGCCATAACACATAGGCTCTGTGCGCAAAGTCTAGGGACTTTGAAAATATATGCTGCAAATTTTATCGGTGGCTATCTGAAGGTATAGTTCACACTAAACCCATTATCGTAAGCATAAAATGGACGTACTAATCACTGCTCGTCCTAACCAGTCTCTTTGCATGTTCTTCGATAGATCGACATATATTCTCCTGTGTTAGGCAGTGCAGTCATTGCAGTTAAATACTTTTCGTAGATATTAATAAAGGAAACGCGGATGATTTGCTTACACCTGTCATGGAACCAAGCTTTTAGTTTATTGCTAGTTTTTGTATATAGTACTAATGAAAGCACAGTCAAAGCTTTGCAGGCGTTTTGCTTTGGAAAATAAATTCATTCAGCAGCGAAGTGCTTTACAGATGCAGATTGCTCTGATGTGCAGCTATATCTGTAACGCATAACTCTTGCTCACCTTACTCAGAAGCACTTTTGCATGATGTAATTAGAAATTAAAGTATACTATGAACTTTGGTGAAACGTTCTACATAACCGAGCAGGTTGGGCTGTCAGACATCCTGCACAGTTGCTAAGTGTGCGTTGTAAGGCTGATTCTAGTCCATCTTTAGTTCTGTCCTCTAAAAGGAACGTACCGATAAATCAGGTTTCAGCTAAGGACACTGTAGTTTGTACACTGTAAGAGAAGTATCCACCCTGTTTAATGGACACTTGTCATTTATGGCAGGATTCCCCAAACCTTATTTTGAGCAAGACGGTAGTATTATATATATGCATCATTAAAATGGGCGTATACACTTTACAGCTGTTGCAATCTTTAAGGTACGCTGGTGTATCTTCCATAACTCTACTAGATACGATTCCGACGTCATGGAGGTTTCTAGCCGTGGCACGTTATCATCCACATGGCGGAAATTTTTAGTTATCACACTGGTGTCCGAATGTAAAAACCGTAATTTACTACTATGCTTCTATAAGCAAGAGTAGATTTCCAGCACACAGATGTCGCAATTAACGGTGGCAATGTTTGCGTTCGTTTTATTGTTTAAACAAATTAAGACAAGCCTGTAGCGCAGGCTAAATCCTTGTATACGCAGTTGTAAATGTTGCTAAATCTGCCCAATTATTTTAATGCAAACATGAATACAGGACTAGGGATAGGGCGGCTGATGATGATAATACGTGCTAACTGCAGCATTAGTGTTTAATTTGAGCAGCGGACAGGACGGGGTAATAAAACTGCCCTACATCGAAGCATCCCAACTGTTTCCATTAATTATTGCCGGAGATTAAGGATTGGAGGAACGTTTGTTAACAGACAGAATGATGGCCCACTTATTAATTAAGGACTCGGTGCCAGTAAAATGCAGCTGTACATGATGATGTATAGGCGTGGTATAATATGCTTCCGGTTCAGGATTCCGTGCTTTTCGCTATCCCACACATACAGCAAATGACAACGGACCGGCTACTTTGCACTATAAAACTAAACGAATGTAAACGGGAAGAAGTCAATTCTAAATCACTAATACAAATGGATGCTGATGAAATAAGTTAACGAGTGCCTAATGACCAGCCGACACCAGGGAGGTGGCACAAAGCAAACAGCCGGAACACGCAGTGTGGGCGTTCTCAGTCTAGGTCTTACTGTACAAAAACTGGAACACAAAGGATAGTAAGCGAACAATAGCTCAATTGCACTACAGTGCATTGTCGGAGATACTTAAGAGCGGTTGCCTTTGTGTGTAACATGTTCAAAATCATAGAAACGCTCCGGGTAAAATCGAACACGAGAACAATAAAAATATATCAAAAAGTAACCTGCAACCTATGTGCTTAATTTTAACCTCTTCCATATCGAGTTCGACGCATATTGCACGTACAACGCTGGAAAGTTTGCAATGTTGCCTTAAGGATGTACTCAAATTTCTCGCAAGCGTTAATGGTACCAAGCATGACGGGCTTGATAGGCTTCATCCATTGATCCTTAAACCAGTATCCACTATCAGCACGCCTTCTGCGACTGGCTGTCCGCAACTTCGGTGTCGAGCGACTGAAAATGCTCAGTGGTGAATTTGATTTCGTTGGGCAATGATCCGGGCAAGGTGCAAAAATACAAGCCGATCATAATACATTCTGTTTTGGCTGAGGCACCCGAGGTCGTGAAACGTGGTTTTTTGCAGCACCTTGAGACAAAAAGAAACTTGACTCTCGCGCAGCACTGTAGCTTGAAAGGTCTTTCATGCAAACTAATCTTGCTGCTCTCAAGGCACAAATGGTTGCAAGCGATGAGCCCAAGGGAATCGATTGACGTCAGTTACATTACGTTCACCTAAGTGTTTGATAATGTGAACCACCAGATACTCCATCGAAAGCTGGAGATGTGCAGCGTTGGTAGCTGCTTGCACCAGTCGATCAGTTGCTTTGTTCTTTGTCGCACGTTGGGGGTCAGGTAAACTACCACTTGACAGATTGATATCCCTCCAACATTGGCGCACCACATGGCAGATTGCTTGGTCCCATTGTTTCTAATCTAAATCATATATTTGCCTCACTTGCTCAGTTCAACTTTGGCGTTGTTTGCAGATGCCACAAGGCATGAGGAGTAACCGAGGTGACTGACAAAAGAGAAGCGCTTCAGCCTAATCTTGACCGCATCTCTATGTGGTCAGCCTAGATCAATCATAAACAACGATCTTCATCACCACCCTCATTCTCACTGACATCAGCATCATCATAGTTAACAGTACATCATCAGTAACATTGTCATCATCGAAATAGTTATCCTCAGCATCATCATTATCAACATCATCATCATCACCGCAATAATTATGCATAGTATCATCACCATCCTCAACATAAACGCCAACAACCTCATTCGGAACGACGTAATAATAATTAACGTCATTCTTACCATCCTCATCATCATCATCGTTATAACGGCACCATCGCCATCAACATCCTCTTCAACGCCAACATAATTCGCATCGTCTGCATCATCATCCTCATCACCGACACCAGCAACCTTAAACCTTCTCAGCACAACAAATCATAATCATCAACAACATCATCATCCTAACCATAATTATCCTTATTCTCAACATCCATTAATCGACATGACCATTTACAGCATCATCATGACCATACGTTATATCATCCTCATCATCATCGTCAACATCATCTTCATAACCAACCTCATCCTCCTAAAGGTCATTGGAGTTGTACCACCCATACGAAGCCTAAGGTAATTAAGTAGTACGAAATCTAAACTAGAACCTAAGAGCAAATAAAGCTGGACTTAACGGACGTTCTGTGCAGTAGAATAAAACGAATTACCCTAGAACTGTGGTTCTATTAGGCATACGAGATACAGTACATGACCCTACTGTACAGTTGTGGGACCTGGCCGCTTAAAGCAGCGGACCTGAAGAGACAAGTTACGTTCGACCATCGGTGCCTTCGTACTTTAGCTCACATCTAGTGGGAACACCACGTCGGCAACGTGCCTGGTCGACGCCTTGTTTATGGCACAAGCAAAGGAAATGAACCGCTCAGCAACGTTATTTCACGCACCAGGCTCCGACGGCGCGACCATTTGTTTCGCGTGCCAGCCCACCGACTCCCTCGACGTGCGTTGTTTGCGCGCCGGGGGTGTGTATGGATGGGGAGGAGAGGTGGCGAAGCGATGGTCTGGTCCAGAGGAATAAAGGCCGTCACTTCTGAGCTGGCCTCGGTTGGAAGTTATCGGCTCCCTGCTTGGGACCCGAAAGACGATGAACGCGTTTGCTTGGACACACTTGTTGATTTGGCTAGGAGGCGAACTCACTGGCGTTCGTGCTGTGAGTTTCTTTGTCCCACCCCATCCCTCTTAGCCTCCCCTCCAATCACGATCTCATTAGTTAGCCTAAGATAACTTTGCATAGTAATTATTTCTGATGCACAGTAGCCGGCTGGTAGCTTACGGGAACGATGCCAATCCGTTACCGGTAGCTCAGCCGGCTTACACCAGTTGCATTTTTTCCCCTTTTGTCTATGTACTGCCACACAGTAGGTGAGGTTTTCACCACCTCTAGCTAACGTGTATGATGATGATGATGATATGAATTACGATCGTCGTGCAAGCGGGCAGAAATTCTGAAGCGGGCGGCGACTTGCGAGTATTTGGAGAGTGCAACAGTAAAACAATAATAAGCATAACCTTGCAACTTCAGGGTAATGGCAGCGATCAAGTGAAATGTATAAATGTACAATATGGTAACCGATAGTATCACACGGAGTAAGGCAATGTGACATGAGCGGCATAATTTTGGTATAGAAATACCGTACCTGCAATTAAGCAATCCAGGGTTGGGATATTTCGATGTTCTCTTTTGACGTTACTCTTTCCCGGCGATTTGGTGTTCTGGACGATAGCTGCCACGTCATCATTCTTTTCTTCCTGGTGCGATTTTAGTGTGCTTTGCTGCCTGAGGTCCTTATTTTATACACCTCTGCTTGGCATCACCGGTTATTGTCGAACTAATTTGGTTTGCACTTGAAGACTTCCTCCACAGTCTCCTTAGGCCACAGCCCTCTTGATATTCGTAAAGCGCAAATTAAAACTAAAGTGCCCTGCCTAAGATTTCAGCTCTCCATCAACCATTTCTGCCTATTCTGCAGTGTCGGTATAATTACCTTGATCCACCAAAACTTATTGCACTGATATCTTTCGTGTCGCCACCTACTGCTTAAGTTGGTTGATAAGTTTGTCGGTGGGTAATTAAGCGATTGATCATTCGTAAGCTGAAAAAGTTGCCAATGCCATTTATCATCTCGCTAATTCGGGGAATTAACTACTGCTACCAAAGGCCTATCAAGCAACATCCTTTCTATTTTGATAGGCGTCGTTAAACGTAACCCTTTTGATCAAAATCTCGCCGCTGTGAATTGTGCGTAAGAATCAACAAATCGTTCGAATCACTCGTTTTCAAAAAGCACAAGACTAGTACAATACTGATAGAACTTCTAGTCTACCACTTTGGCCCACATAATCGTGTGACCCATGTCTGATCCAGCTGCTTCAGTAGATTTCGTACCTCTGCTGAAGCTCTTTGAAAATTCTAGCAAATAACGCGTCTAGCTGCAATCCTCGAAAACGCACACAAGTACGAATCGCTATCCATGGAGTGTGGACCCTCTAAATGAACTGTAGGCGTAAGCAAGCAAATGCACAAACAGCCTTATCTCTTTCCATGTACGCGTCCAGGTTTCACTATCAGCAGTTCAAAATAGTCGGTCCTTACTATAGTGAACGCTAGTTATGGTTCAGACCTGGGTCCATCATAACTGGTGCCATCAGATGACTCAGTAGCTTCGCATGGTTAACGCGTCATTTTGGCGCATTTGTAAAGCACGCGCCTTGTGGATGAAATCCCACCCACGATCCAGTAGCGTCGATGAAGATCGTACAAAGTGTGCTGCGCACCAGAGTGTCCACTGATGTAGTGGAAGTGTAGTATAAAAGGCAATGTGATAAAGTGGCGGTCGAAAAGTAAAAGCGGATGTCTCGCGTCATACTGTATCGAGAGATTATCCAGCCTTACGCCTACCCGAAGTGTCCCATTATTGCAAAATAGGTTGGGTAGCTTTAATCGGCATGACGTGCTATGCTGGGCTTGTTGTATTCAGAGAGACGCATCTCCTCGCAAAGAGTTCTGATCACACCAACTAAACTTTCTGAAGCGTAGTACGTTGAATTTCAGCACTGCTTATCTCAGCCGGTTCGTCAGACGCAGAGAGCCTCAGGTACTTGGAGATGAATTGGGAGCTTTCAGCAAGAAGGAAACGAAATATTTGCGCAGAGAATTCTAGTTCAGACATGTCAATTCTCCTCAAAGTGCCCACGCAAAAGCGGGTCGTCAATATTCAAGTAGTAATTCAACCAAATTCTCCGGATGCATGTGCCATGACAAAGGAGCCTAAACGATAACTTGTGACCCATGTAAACCTTGGTATGCTTTTATCGGGGGCGAAACCGCGAGTCCAAGTGAGGCTATATCAGTCGCGTTTTAATTCCAATTAACGTAGCGCTACTGACTGCTGTGAGCTTACTGTTGTATAACGGCAATCCGGCTAGAAACCATCGTCGCGACATGACCGGTGACATTTCTATGGAACTTCAGAAGTATCAGCGCGTCTATCCAGAATGGCATGCCACATTGCAACACCATCTGCTCTCTAAATATCGCTGGCTTGCGCAAGCTCATTAAGGCAGCAGGGAGCTCCAACCATAGTATCGACATAGTTTTAAGGAAGCTGACAGGTGACCTAATTGTAATCAGGAAACCACTAACGTTTCCTGAACCAGTATCTGGGTGCAAATATAGTGAAGCACCGTAAGCAGCATCACATGCAATCTAAAAGCGGTGAAACCGCATTGAAGCTACACTGCATACCAATGGATTCATACAAATTTCAAGGGACTAGCTGTTCGCACCGAGGACGTTTGATAAAAATTTGTTTCAAGCTTGCTGATCTTCTGCGGGAAGTGACTCACTTCAATACAGGATCCTTTTTAGTAAACTGGAACATTAACGTTGCTGGAAGTAGCATGGGCGCAACTAGGCTGAGAGGAGCATATACTGAAGCTAAAATTAAGAGGTTGGCTCTCCGGGACAACATTTTGGTAAAAGCTTTCTGCTTAAAAGTTAGGTGGTCCTGGGGGTAGTTTCAGTTGAAAGCAAGTGCATCTGTACCCCAATCGTCCTCAATCGCATATCGTATTCTGGGAACCTTCAGTTCCCTGTCATGTAACTGCGCGACAACCTCCTTTCGATTGCTGAGCCGTATCGTCAAATGAAAACTTCCCTTCCGACAGAATACGTCTAATTTGTTTAACGAGCTCAGTTGCTACGTGAACAGAATCCACATTAAATAAACAATCGTCGAAGTAACAACGGTTCTCTCTTACTACTTTAGCCTTTGTTTGCGATACACAAAACTGTCAACGATAGGTTGTCGTGAAACGCATTTAGCAAAACATGGTAACGAATAGCGCCAAACGGATGTACAGCCATGCCGTGTTTAATAAAGGGTGAAGAAATTTGACCTTCTTCTACCACAGATACCTTGAAAACTTCCGATCATTAATTTGTACCTTAACCTGATGAAACATGGCTTCCAAGTCTTACGCGAGTTGATTACTTGGAAGCTGAAAAACACAAGCCTCCCCACTAGACTGCTTGACATATGGGACAAGCCAGGAGTTGCTACTTGAAAAACGTTCCATGTTAGGAAGCTTGAAAAACGTTCCATGTTAGGAAGCTTGAAAAACGTTCCATGTTAGGAAGCTTGAAAATCGACGGCCACACGCACTTTACCAGGCTTACTTGGATTCGATACCGATATGTGGGGTATGTATTTGGTTTCCCCTTTAATCTGTCGTTACTTTAACGGAATGCTTTCAGCATATTTTCTAAATATACACACTGCCGCTGCATTGGTGTATGAATGGCGCAAGACGGCATACTTCGACTAAGGTTTCCTCAATATGACAAGCCATATCAGCGCTAATTACCGATTACCTGTTAACCGAGGTCTTCCGGTTTTCTATGACAACGCAATCTCGTAGTGGGCGCCGACCTTTTCTCCAGTAGTTTTCATTAATTTTGACGCATGCTCACCTTTTACAAAAATAGCTATGTGTGGAGTAACTAGCTCGTCTAATTCTCTGTCATCAGTTTGCTCTAACGGTTTATGACGGTCAGTGGTATCGCAGCAAACTTATTTGATCCTCCATGTTCGATAAATTATCAGTGATGTGGATTGATCCCTTATAGCCTTGTGTTGGTTGTTCGGTTCCAGTACGATCCAGCCCCATTGAGTTACAACAGCATACGGATCATCAAGATCCCCGTGTCTCTGCTCATACACCTATTTAAATATAGGGTATCGCTTCCAATTAAACCTTTAGCCGTTCATTCTAGCGCCAGTAACCGCAGATCGGAGAGGCAAGGCCATCTGTAAATTCGTTGTGCCAGTTCCCCGTTAAGAGTTACTCAGGGAGGAGATTGAGTGACCTAATTAAAACAAATATGATCGCCTCAACACCATCTAAAGATTAACTAGTTACAGTAACTACCTGGGATTCCAATTGGCATCGGCCAACAACGGTGCTATTGTTAACTTTTGGCACGGACCCTTGCATCCCATAAACTGTTCTAATGTTGAACCAAGCAGTGCAGCATCTGGTCCACTTACTATTAAGACTAATGTTCAAATGGGGCCAGCAGTAAAAGAAGCAAGCAGTGGCAACAAACCACATGATAAAACAAAGCGTTTGACGGAACTGCGAACATAACTGTATCCTTCAGTGTTCAATGTACTGAATTTGCTTTGATTAGCGTGGAGAAGCGATTGGTGCAACAACGTACCATTGTTTGAACATAACACCTTCCTGATCGACAACTTTGTACGTCAAAGTTCGGTTTGAGACTGAGTTGACACAGTCGACGGACGCTACATACTTCAAGAAGTTTCTGGTAATTGAGCATTCGGAAATAATCGCACTTATCTAAATTATGACGTCGTTCGCAAAAAAGGCGTTTGAGGAAATTACTTTCTGATTAAGCCGCAGTGTTTAGGCAAGCGGTATTTCCCCAAAGGTTGGATCTTCTGCATCTAATGGTGCTCTTCCTTGGTACCCAGGAATGTGAGGCAACGTTCACGTTGGTATCCAATGCTGCCGTTTCATTCACGAAATCTGTCACATCAATGAAGTCGGTTTCTCTTTCGGCTTAAAATCGCATGCATCATGCTCAGCCAGCTTGCATTGCAGATGGTTTTACGCCCTCCTGAAGAAAAGCTAGTTGTTCTCGACGCGGTCAAATTGGATGTATACCACAAATGTTTCAACGTCAAGTAGCTTAAAGGCAGCTACACAGCTAATCAAGAAGGAGCTGCGTAGTCAGTGAGCGTGATGGTAGGGATATCAGTTAGGGCAGTACTGTGTGTACTAGTAAGCATGTGGGGTCGTCAGAAGCGTCTGCGCAAAATGTTCAGTGGTTCTTCAAAATATTTACCAGAAATGAGTATTAAGCAAACTTCGTTAACATAGGTGGCCTTAACACGACCGTACTGTAGCAGATATGAAAGGCGGATAGTTGGAGCTAATAGCGTTCTGGAACTACTGGTGGACAGGATCGACAGCGAATGCGCTCAGTTCGCATTTTGGAATACAAAAGGCGGTGACAGGTTTAGAATCGCTGGATTTGCAGTCCGGACAGTAGCTAAACTCATCTTGCTGGCCGGAGCAAGACGTCCCCGATTATGCTCAAACCGGGACACCAACAGATGCCGACGGACCGAGCAACTGAACTACAGACAGAACGAGCGGATCCTTATTAATTGGCTTATGAAGCCACGAGCGGATGGCAACTTAGGACGGGAGTTCAAAAGCGTCGGTCGGAATAAGTCGCGATCGTTCATTAACCAGTGCATCCGATTACAATGCTGGTTCGCAGCAGTCCTTATCGTCTACCGTTTTTGTCTGCTGTATGCGCATGGTCGTTAAAGGGAACTCAAGCAGACGAATAAAGAATTCAGTTCTTGGAAGCCTCTCATCATTGATAGCGGCAATAGTATCTATGGAAACACCAGAAATGTACATGTTTGCCCTGCTCATTATATACACTAATGGTATAAAGACTAAATTAAGTACGTCGTACGAAATCAAAACTAGAACTTACGAACAAATAAACGACTTAACATATGTTCCGAGCAAAAGAATAAGACGATTTGTCCTGTAAGCGCGGTTACATTAGGCATACGAGATAAAGTACATGACTTACTAATAGGTTGGGCACTCGTTGTGCAATATAGTAAAAATTGTAAAGCGTGCGGCTCTGTGCGAGTATTTGGGCATTGTCAGAGGAACCGAATAAAATGAATAACCTAGAAACCTCAAAGTTATGTCAGTGATCGAATGAAATAACTACATGTACCATATGTTGACTGATAATAGCACACAGAGTAAAGCAATGTATAATGAGCAGCCTAATTTGGGAAGAGAGATACCATATCCTCATGTAAGCAATCCAGTTTAGGGAATATCAAGTTAATACCAACTTTAAATTGCTGATGCTGATGTTTATTATTATTAGGATGATTCATTATGATTACGATGATGATGCTGATGCTTATGAGGATGATGGTACCACACTGCTGGTGACGGTGATGTTACTAATAATGATGTTGTAGTTGCTCATGACCTGGTTTTGACGAAGATGTTGATGATGCTGATGTTAAGGATGATGTTGATGCTGATGATAATAATAATGTAGGTTATGAATACCGTTCTTGACTAAAGTGATGATGATGTTTATGTGGATGATGATACTGCTATTGAGGTTGATGATCTGGATCCTTATAATTGCTAGGATGATGCGGATGTTGCTGATGATGAGTACGATGTTGATGATTAATTGATGATGTCGATGAGGATGACGATGATGACAAGGAGAAGGATGAGAATGGTTATTGTAATGATGAGCGTAATTTCGTTGAGGTTGCTGACAACGATGAGAGGGATGGTAATTACGTTGAGGTTGATAATGAGGCGGATGACGATGTTGTTCATTATGATGCACATTAGCGCTCTAATTACGGTGTTGATGTTGAGGATTTGAGGTTGAGGTAGACTTGGATGAAAACGATGCATATGCTGATGATGATATGATGATGTTAATAAAGATGAGGAGGTTAATAATAATGATGTCGATGATGAGGTTGATGATGCTATCAACTGTGACGATGATTAAGATGTTGCGCCTGACGATAATGGTCACGATTGTTGCTGAGGTTGATGTTGCTGATCATGTTTGTAGTTGGTTATTACGAGTCACCATCTATCTGAGCATTCACGCGACTTATTTGTCTGAATAATCACTCTCGTTTTCATGCGATCAAGTGACTTGGTCGTGGGTGCATATTTTAGCTATGTATTTTGCCATTCTTAGTTAGTTCTTACAATTTTGGCATGGGAGATGGGACCTACCAGCTTTCCTTACCATCGGTGATAAACGCACTGCTTCAGGAATATGTACTAGTATTTAATTCGTCGTAGGTAGGATATTTTACTGGGGGACAAGTTAATAGCTACATTCCAACTGGTACCCAAACGCCATTACTCGAGTCTTTATTACCGCGGAATATGTTGCGAACTAAGTAGAAGAAGAACTTGACGACATGCATAAGAGCGAGGTCATAGAGCCGGTACAGTTTTTGGATTGGGCTAAACTACTTGTTCCCGTACTCTAAGCTGATCGATCAATACCAATAGGTTGGGACCATAAAGTTGCTGCTTACTTCAGTATTCCGGCAGACAAACACCGGCACACGAAGATTAAGGCCGTTTACCCGCAGCTTGGTACCAGCAGGTACTTCTCAACATTGGAGCTTGCGCACGCTTGTCAGCAGCTCAAAATACACGGAGGCGCCGAAACAATAACTACGAGCAATACTGGCGATTTGTTCAAGCACAAAAGGCCAACATCTGGCTTAGATTTGTCTCCGGCCATTATTCAGCCAACAATAGAGAACCATCTAGCTGTGTTGCTTAAAGCTTACGGATACCTAGACTACATATCGTTTACAGGGGCAACAACTGATGAACATCTGCAAACTCTGCAAACTGTTCTGGACCGCCTAGAAGAGAAGTATTTGAGACTGAAAAGTAAAAAGTAGAGGCTTTGGCTCTCCACTTTGATTATTCGGGTTACCGTATAAGTGCTGGGGAATGAAAACCAATAAGTAGAAAATCCGGCCTATCTTTGCGGCAACACAACCAAGAAAGCAACACGCTATAAGGTAGTTATTGAGAGTGTGCCATCACTACTCAAGGTTTCCTCGGCCCTCAGCCACAGGTTTTACCCGTTGTATCGTTTGTTATGCAAGGGTACTCAATGCATGTGGTCTGAGATGAACGTGTTGAGTTTTGGTCAACTTGAAGTAACATTGGCCGGTCCACCAGTTCTAGCCCACTTTTACCCGAAAACTACCTATTACAGACCAAACAAAATGACGCTCAAAAGAACAAAGAGGCTTTCGAGGTTGTATTTGCCATTGCGCAAAGTTTTCCCTCATCTATACACACAGAGATTTGAGATACACACGGACCACAAATCACTTGGTCAATATGAAGCATTATCCTAAATGGCATCGCCTCGGATGATTCACTTGGCTGTACGGTACGCTGGAAATCAGTATTAACTAAAATATTTCCCGGTAAGGGAAATAATGTGTTCATGATTACAGCCAAATTCCATTACGAGAGGCCCCGAGCCACATGTTAACTTAAAGATTACTACAATTAGTACCCTGGTTGGATGATTCGCAGGTGACAGCAAGGAAAAAACCGGAACAATGGGGTATCCCGGTATTGTCGATTATGTGTACTTTTGTCGTATTTGGTTGTCCAGACCGGGTAGATGATAGTCTAAGAGCATTTCGCACTCGGACCAATGAGTTAAGCCTCGAGGGCGGTTGTAAAGTTTCGGGCTCTCGAACCATCGTTCCTAAACGATTTCGTCAAACCACCCTGCGGGAACTTTATATGTGTTCCAAGCGAATTTATACATGAAGGCGCTTACACGTAACTAAATATAGTGGCCGGGAGTCGAGCAAAAGATATAAAAACCCGTAAACTTTATGCTTCTTGTCAAAAGGCTATAACCTCCCCAACACATGTGCCAACCGCTCCATGTCAATTACCTCCACGCCCGTGGGACAGAATACCTATTGACTTTGGTGGGCCCAGCGACTGTTTCATAGTACTGATTGTAGCAGCTGCCCATTATAAACGCATCGAAGGGCATGCAACCACTTACACGACTGGGTCGACCACTGTGCAAAGCTTAAGGAACACATTCGCCTCACATTATGTACCATTTACGGTTGTTTCAGATAACAACCCGGCATTTGCCAGCGAAGTGTTTACACAGCTTCTACATGAAAATAATATCGCTCATGTTCTGTTGACACCATAACACCCTTTGTTTAATGGTTTAGCAGAGAGTGCGATTGCGACAATCAAACAGGTTGTAGCCAAATAACCGTTTGGAACTTTACGATAACGCCTTGACAAATGTTTATACATTGTCGCATTACGCCACATAATTCCGCGGAACATCAACCGTGTTAACTTCTGATGAGACTATATCCGTACACTCGGTTGTATCTGGTTAAACCCAATCTGCATCGAACGGTCGGTAAACGCCAGTCGGTGATGAGGTAACGCTACGACATGAAAACTTAGGAACATTTGGTTCAGGCTGGCGACAGGGTGCAGGTTAACCCAAGGTAAACGGGTAGAACTTGGATCAGAGGGATTGCGTGTTTCGGAAAACGGTAGTGCAGTGCAAGCGGAAGTGGAAGATGTGCAATTACTTTAACGTCACTTGGACCATGTGTTAATCCAGGGTTTGACTCCAATAGAGGAACAACCTACTTGATTGCCGTCTGTAACCCAGAGAACAGCGCCAGAGGTGTGGCCCAATGCAAACCACGCTGAGCAACCTATACAGTAAAAGCGAACACATCGCGAAAAGCGCAGCGTAGAACACAAGCAAACTGCATACTCTAAACCCAGCAGCGGAGGAATTTTGCGATCGCTTCTTACGAATCACGGTCCGTGTGGTAAAACACGTGACTCATGTGCGTGAATAAATACTCGTGCAAACATACGAAACCGACAGTTGCGCCTGTGAAAACGCTAAAGTTGTGCGACTTGCCCTAATAGATTTTAACTTAAAATGATGGATGTGGAGTGGATGACGAGGCGCATAATGACGATATGCTGTGAGAAGAAAGAGGAAGAAAACGATAAGGAAGATAAGGATAATTATATTGATGAAAATCATGACGGCGAGGTTGATAAGCACGTTTAAAGAAGCAGAGGAAAAATAAAGATGATGATGATGTTAATGATGATGATAGCGAT
This sequence comes from Dicrocoelium dendriticum, assembly GCA_944474145.2. Classification (NCBI taxonomy): domain Eukaryota; kingdom Metazoa; phylum Platyhelminthes; class Trematoda; order Plagiorchiida; family Dicrocoeliidae; genus Dicrocoelium; species Dicrocoelium dendriticum. The sequence goes on from OX104062.1 coordinate 4,648,676, forward strand.
TGTGATGACGATGATGATGATGATGATGATGATGATGATAATGATG
>OX104062.1:4653721-4675331 GCA_944474145.2 Dicrocoelium dendriticum
GGCCGTGATCAAACTTGCCCAACCTTATAAATTGCGACTTGGCAGGGTTGATCGGAAGGTTAACCTCTGCAGACCACGTCGAGAGGCGGTCGAGATCCTGTTAAAGTAATCGCAATCATTGAGTGTGCGGATTACTCTCCACACCTTTGAGTCATCTGCGAACAATGCACAATGTGATTGTAGTTGCTGAGCCACATCGTTTATATGGATTAGAAACAATATCGGTCCCAGTACAGTGCCTTGGGACACGCTGCTGCTCGATGGATACCACTCAGTTAGATGGTTGTCCACCTGGACTGTTCACTTTCGATCAATAATAAAATTGCTGATCCATTTGTGCAGCGAACCACCAACACCGATCATCCTCAGTTTGTCAAGGAGCACTGCATAGTGAACCTTGTCAAAAGCCTTACTGAAGTCAATGTAAATGACATCGACCGATTGGCCTTGATTCATCGCTTGTAACCATTCGTGCCTCGTCAACAGTAGGTTAGTGATGCACAGGCGACGTTTCATGAAATCGTGCTGTGCTAGGTCAACAGGTTTTTCGACTCGAGAAGCAGCAGATGGCTCTTCTTCACGATCTTCGCGAACGTCTTTGCCAAAACTGCCGTCAGGCAGATCGGCCGGTAGTTATGCACTTTGCTTGGGTTACCACCTTTCGGGATAGGCTTTACGACTGAGCATTTCCAGTCGTCTGGTAGAAGACCAGTGGATAGTGACCTGTTAAACAATTCAGTCACTGAAGGTGCGATGATGGCCGATAGGGACTTGAGGATCAGTGGGTGTATATTATCTGGCCCAGCAGGCTTTGTCCTGTCAAGGTTTGCTAGAAGCTTGCGTACATCCTCAATAATGCAGTCCAGGCTGTTAAGTTCGGCTGGAGCGGTGCTCGTCTAACTCATTACAAACACCTGGTCACTTGCGTATACGGAGGCGAAGTGCGTTGCCAATGCTGACGCACGATCTATACTCGAGGTTATTGGCTGTCCATCGGAGCTTTCTAATACCGGGATATAGGCTACAGGCATCATGCGTCGCTTCACATATACGAAGATCATCTTGGGAGCAGTTTTGGCGGCGATTGCAAGCTCCTGTTCGAAGCTTCCGCGTTTTCTTGTTTTCGCTTGTTGCAACGATTTCGCTGTACCTTGTGCGCATTGTAGTCCTCATCAGAGCCAGATAACACGAACTTGTTCCATAGTCGGCGTCGTCGTCGGGCCAGTTTGTTGTACTCTTTGTCGAACCAATGTGGTTTGACTGGCCCAACTTTCCAAAACTTGAGGGGCACAAATCGGGCGCACAACGATTTCACTTCCTGTTTAATGATAGTCCAACAGGTTTCAATAGATGAATCCTGTGGTAAAGCCCAGTCCGTCTGGCTCGCTGCTTGAATGAGGCCACTAAACTCCACCTTCCAATAGTTGAACGTTGGCTCCAGTGGCGGAGAACACGGCAGTGATAGTTCCAAGCTGCCTACCATCAACTTGAAAAGGAAGCGGTAAGGTGCAGGACAATTTTAGTGCTGTTAACTCTTTTAGATATAAGTGTTACAACTGCAAGGCCCGATTTTTTGTGGCTTTCTAACTTAGAGCTCACCTTGTCCCAACTCAGACGCGACCGCGTTCCTTCGCGACGATCCGTTTCTCGATCCAGACGGTCTAGCAGCTCTCGTACACGGAAGTCTCACCGCTATTGTTATTACCGCCACCGCTTCGGAGACGCAGCGCGTAAGTGCCGTCCGGGGTGTAAACACCCCAAAGCCTTTTCAACTCCTACGTCGGGAAACCACATGGCCAGCCAGTAATGGCGGCGACTGTCGCTGACCAGGTTATTGGTCGCCTGTTGGATGTATTTGACTCCACAACCAAACATCACTTCTTGGTTGATACTGGTGCAGAAGTCAGCGTTCTCCCCCGTTCTCTAGAAAAACGCCCCCTGCAACCAGCGGGTCCAATGTTTACGGCAGCTAATCAGACTAAAATCGCGACCTACGGCTAGAAATTATTTACTTTGTGTCTCGGATTACGGCGTAACTTCCCTTTCCTTTTTACCATCGCCGATGTGCAAAAGCCCATTATCGGAGTCAAGTTCCTCAGCAAGTTCGGTCTTGTGGTCGACCTACGATGTGGGAAATTGCGAGACGATACTACGTATTTAAGCATACCCTGCAAACTTGCCTCAGTCAATTCTCTCGGGCTTCGCATCTTCATCCCTGACGACTCACAGTATTCTTCATTGCTCCGACAATTTCCTTTCATAATTCGAGCAAGAAACGACACTTCCGATACTAAACACGATGTACGCCATCACATCGTTCCAACCGGTCCGCCTGTAAGTGCTAAAGCTCGACGCTTGCGTCCTGACAAACTCCAGGCAGCTAAAAAGGAATTCCAACTCATGCTTGATCTCGGCATTATTCGTAAACAGCAAGTCCACCCCGATTTGCATAAGTGTCTGTTTATTTTCATCCGCGTCGACGCCGTCCGAAGACCTTTAACGCCGCCTTATGACGGCCCGTAAAAGGTTTTGTCACGGAAACCGAAGTATTTCGTGTTGAATAAGAATGGATCAAAAGAATCCGTGAGCATCGACCGACTCAAACCCGCTTACGTCGAATCTACAGTCGATAGTAAAGACCCCGTTTACTCCCCTCAGCATACCCCCGCCCCTGACTAATTACCCCCTACCCAACGACACACTGACTCTAGTACATTGAGTCCTCCGTGCCCTACGACTACACGCAGCTCCAAACACACACGTTCTGGCCGTGTTGTTTCTTTTCCACATAAGCTTGCTCAATACGTTCCGTAGGCACTTGTCGAGCGTTTCCTTAGTGCACGCTCTAGGGGGAGTACTGTAGCGATTGCAAATAATTTGCTTATTTTGCATTTTCACGTTTACCTATTTCGCTGCAGTTGTTGTACAGCTTTGTTTTAATTGACTGTATATACACACACGTGGTTACGAGCTCGTCTTCCGTGGTTCTTCCTTGGTTGCCGCTGGATTGTTGAGATTGTGCGCGTCGCTGCCTGCTTGGTTCACGATCGGACTCTACGTACACATACATTTCGGCATACCTCGGGATTTACGGCCGTCCGACGGTAAGGTGCATCAGGATACTTTATATGTGAGGTAAACCTGACTGACTTGGTATTCTCCTTTACCGGTTCCTCCATAGTGGCGCTGAAAGGCTGAAATCCTTGTTTGAAAACAGTAGTTGAATAACACTGCACAGAAAATTTGTCAGTCTTCTTGGGATCCGAAAGGACTTGGAAGTGCCAACTTACCGGACTATTTGGTCACGGCCTACCTGTCGTGTTTCATCGTTCGCGCTCTTCTTCGACGAACTCTGTTTTCTGGGATTCAAAGGGACTCAGAAGTCCTAACCTACTCGCAATCTCTTTTTCCGTACGAATTACAGCTTGCTACACCCTGCATACGCTGATTACTCTTTCATGTGCGTGAAAACGTCTGTGTAAACACTCCTGCTTGAAAAAGTGCAGCATATCGGTTGCCCCCGGTGAGTTCAATTCGGTGCGTACGTTTCTCTTGCGCTGATACCCGACTTTGCTCTCGCTGTCTGCGTTGTAGGCCTTCGCAAGCCGGTCCTCACCGTTTCGTTGTTCTTACCCTTTCTTCATTACTGTCAAGATGGTTAGGAAAGTTGTGGGTGTGCCTCCAGGTCTTAAAACAGCTGCTTCAGTTTACCTATGCGGCTTAGTGAGATGCTCTATACCTTTAACCGACTTGTCGGGTGGTATGCAATGCGATCTTTGCGGTAGGTGGTTCCATGCGGCATGCACCGGTTCGCCTGCGGATCAGTATGCTCTCTTGGGAAGCAATGAGATGTTCCTTTATAGCTGTGAAGCTTGTTTTAAGTTTAAAGCTCAGCGCTGCGTAACCACGAAGTATTGCTTCGACTCGCTCGTTTCCGGACTGACAAATATGGAAAGTGTGTTGTCTTTGCTGTTGACAACTTTGGATGGGAAAGTTGAAGGTTTAGTAGATCGCCTGACACCATCCTTTGTTCTCGGCTAGGTGAAATTAGCGGATAGTAGCATGCGAACGGATTCCGTCTACCTAACACCCTATCCAGCAACCGATTGTGAGGTAATTGGCGCTAAACAGTTGGAAGGAGTACGCGATTCCACAGCTAGTGCCGAAATATTACAGACCTTGTCAACAAAACGCAAGCGGAGCAAGAAAAGGAAAGCTGTAAACTCTCAAAATGTGGTAGTATCGGAGTTTACAGAGGATCAGGTAAGCACGTCACTTGCAGACCCTTCAGTATTGAGATCTTCGACGTCTCCTCCCCAAGCCAATTCCTATGCAGCTAGTGCATGCAAGCAACCAGCCACCCGGTCGCAGGCTTCTGTGGCGCGTTGAGTAGGCACCCCCCGCCGCAACCACGCTTACACTGATAGCAGTGTCATTTTTATGGGTGTCACGGAGTCCACCGCCGCACTTCCAAAGGAGCGAATGCTTGATGACGTACAATGGTTTATGCTTCGGGTTTCCAAACTTCTACCGCCCGGGTTTCCTGACGTAACTGTGCGGAAACTCATTAGGCTTGGGTCTGTGCCGCTTGATGTTTCGGAAGTGAAACCCCGTTTACTGAGAGTCTTTCTTTCAACACCGGACGAGCGTAATACGCTTCTGCGTTTCGCTTTTAAACTCTAAGGTTCTGCGGTCAGTATTGTACCTGACCTCCCATTAACTAATAGGTTGAAAATGAAGACCGCCATAAAGGACCTCAACGCGCGTCGCGAAGCGGGTGAAATGGGGCTTCATTGTATACATTGGAACACTGTATTTAATGGGAATAAAAGCGCGAGCTTTACATGACCCATAGGGTAAAAGTTCGGGTCGTGTCTAATGAAAGCCCAAGCAACCTTATAGCGGGTTGGACTCGCGTGTTAGCCGTATCTTCATCGGGCTTATGTGGCATTTAAACAGAATGCACGACGGCTCAAAGCGAGACATCCCACCACGCCCTCCGAAACGGATTTGGAAAGGAAGTAGGTAGAAGAAGGAAAAAAAGAAAGAAATTCCATCCAGTAGAATGTAGTTAAATTAGGGAATATCGCGGTGTAACTCGGCCAGATGACAGTCCAAGCGGGTCTTGAAGTCCGCCACAGTGGGTGCCAAGACCAAATCGGCAGGCAGAGCATTCCACGGTCGGCAGCTTCGCAAAGCGTAGTGTCATCTACAGTTCAGCCGACTATGCTGATGTGTGAGCCTCAGTGGGTGGTCACGTAGGTGGGAGCCCGATTGGTGCAGTGTGCGTAGGTGGCGACAGGGATGTCCAGGGTTGGATAAGATCATGAATACGAGGATCAGGTCGCCCCGTAGACGTCGGTAATTAAGCGAGTAGAGGCCCAGGCAGTGAAGTGGTTGTGGATAATCTAGGTGCTTGAGACCTCGGACCAGTTTGGTTGCTCGACGTTGTGGGGCTTCGAGTATGCGTTGGTCCTTCAACAACCAAGAGCTCCAAGCCTGAATAGCGAACTCCAAGTGGGGTCGAAGAAAAGCGTGGAGGAGGAGGCGGAAATTGCTGGGGTCAATTTGACCGGAGGCTTGTTTCAGAAATCCCACCATGCGGTTAGCAGCGGCAGCTGCTTTCCGGCAGGAAGCGGATACGGAAAGACTCTCTGGGTAATGATACCCAAGTCTCCTTCGGCTGAAGAGATCTGAAGGATAGACGCTCCCACATTTCGAAGCGTTAAATGGAAGGTTATTTTCTATGGACCACTGACGTAGACGGTCGAGGTCCGTCTGAAGTGCGTGGGCATCGTCCGGAAGGCTAATTGTGCGCCACAGCTTCGCGTCATCCGCGTATAGTAGCAGCGAAGACTCCACTTGCGGTGTGACGTCGTCAATGAAGGCTAGGAAGAGGTGCGGTCCGAGAACAGACCCCTGTGGAACTCCGCTTGTGGCAAGGATGCGGGGAGACAACGCTCCGTCGACACGTACTTGGAAGGTACGGTTTTGGAGGTAGTTCCGGATCCAATCCATCAAGTCCCCTGAAACGTCGTAAGATGACAGTTTCCGCAGCAGAATCTTGTGGTCGACCTTGTCGAAGGCTTTGGCGAAATCCAGGAAGATAACATGCGTTTCTTGGCCAGTGTCGGCTGCAGTCGTCCAGCTGTCCCTGGCAAGTAGCAGGTTACTCAGGCATGACCGTTGACGCCGGAAACAGTGCTGGCAATCAGAGAGCAGTTTCTGGGCCTCCATGTGGTCCATTAAAGCGTCTGCGACGATCGACAGGTATATTTTCGTGTGGTGAGCTGGAGGTCTACTTCCGCCCTTTCAGAGCCCGTTCCGGTGGCATCATCATCATACACGTTAGCTAGAGGTAAGGAACACCTCTGCTACTGTGCTGCAATAAATAAAAAAGAAAAAAATGCAATTGATGCATGCCGGCTGAGCTACCGGTAACGGATGGGCATCGTTCCGGTAAGCTACCAGCCGGCTACTATGCATCAAAATATTTCTATGCGAAATTATGTAAGGTTACATAATGAGATCGTGGTTGGAAGGGAAGGCTAAGAGGGATGGGGTGGGACAAAGAAACTCACAGAACGAACGCCACTAAGGTCGGCTTCTAGCCATATCAGCGCAAGTGTGTCCAACCAAACGTGTTCATCTTCTTTTGGACCCCAACCTGGGAGCCGAGGCCAGCTCAGAACTGAGGGCTTTCATTCCTCTCGACCAAGTCATTGCTTGACCACCCCTCCTCTTCTTTCATCCGCACCCCCGGCGCGCAAACAACGCACGTCGCGGGAGTCGGTGGGCTGGCATGCGTAACACGTGGCCGAGCCGCCGGAGCCTGGTGCTTGAAATGACGGTGCTGAGCGGTTCAGTTCCTTTTCCTGTGCCATAAACAAGGCGTCGAACTCGTTCGTTGCTCACGCGGTGTTCCCAAGAGATGTGAGCTAAATTACGAAGGCACCGGTGGTCGAACGTAACTAGCCTCTTGAGGTCCGCTGCTTTAAGCGGCCAGGTTTCACAACCGTACACTAGGGTCTAACGTACTGCTGCATTGTACACTCTACCCTTCAGGGCAAGGTTGATGTCGCGCCGCCGCCATAAGTGGCGAAGGTTAGCAAAAGCGCCCCGAGCTTTTGCTATACGATTCGTGATTTCATCTTCAATCCCACGGGCGCGGATACAACTTCCCAGGTAGTTGAATTTTTGAACGACTTCTAGCTGATCCCCACCAAGGGTCAGCGTAGGAGGCGGTCCAGACCAATCTTGAAGAATCGCTTTGCACTTCGAGGGTGCGAAGCAAAGCACGAAGTGACGGACAGCTAGTACTAATCTGTCCAGTGCCGCTTGGCACATTTGCCAGCTGTCACAGATTAGGGCAATATCATCAGCATACTCTAAGTCAAGAAGTCGTCCTCCAGGGAGTAGCTCCACACCTTCTAAATCGTGTCCTGTGAACGCGATTTCCATGACTTCGTCAACAGCGAAGTTGAAGAGGAAAGGTGACAGCGGGCATCCTTGTTTCACGCCGCTGGTGATATTAAAGGGCGACGACAACTTGCCGTAAGCCCTCACTCTGCCCGAACTACGCGCATATAATGCTCAGATAATATTCACATATTTCTCAGGTACACCTTTCCTGAGTACACAGCCCCAAAGTGCACATTTATCCACCGAATCGAATGCACCTTTGATATAGAGGAACACGACAACGTTGGGCCGCCAATATATACGACGGTGCTCCAAAAACTGACGCAACGTGAAGATGTCAATGCAGCCACGACCTTGACGAAATCCAGCTTGTTCTTCACGAATCTGGCTTTCACGAGTGCCAGTCTGTGAAGGATGACAGAGGCAAGCAATTTGGAGGCGATGGAGATCAGACTGATTCCTCTATGGCTGCCGCATTCCGATCGTGAGCCTCCCTTGAAAATTGGGACTATGACTGAGCGGCTCCAATCGGTTGGGACAGTTTCCTGCACCCACAGTTTAACCAGTAACCGAGCATGTGCTGCCTGTGGACCGATCTAAAGCAATGTGCGAACACTGAGGCATGGCAATCTGAAGGAGGATCGAGGGCTCAAAATGGAAGCCGATGAACTGGAATGGGCCGCTTGGTTGGACATGAGCCTGTTGACAACGCAGGAAGGACGCTCCGCGTTCACATGTGTTGAAACTAAAAGACAAGCGACAATTGAAGCAAGGTATTGGAGGGCCGAGAATTGGGGGTTAAAAAAGGGGGTTAAAGGTGAAGCAGGAACGGTACGATAAGGGTGAAAATGTGCAAGAGGGGGAATAAGAAGACGGGGAGGCTTGAGCAGTAGCATCCAAGCCCCTATACACCCTGATCGATGCAGCAGACAGGGCACCGTTGATTATCCTCTGCGGTGGCCAGGGCATCAGAAATCGGTTTGAAGTGATATTCATTGAATTGCGTGGGCAGGATACTGTCAGGTTGCCCAGGCCTAGACAGGAGAACGATTAGGGTTCTCAACCAAAGCCTTTGGTTAAAGAAACCTGACCGCAAGGCAGCGGGTTTTGCATTGGGCTACAAGGAGTCCGTTTTAAGGAATAATGAGCCACCCTCATTCCAACACCCAACCTGGAGGACCAGGAGGCTGAGTTTGTCTGGCCTCTAAACATTGACCAATTTGGTATGCGTGGCTCTGAAGGTGCAAAAATGCACCACCCAGTATAGCTCAATGGATCACAGAGGCGCACAAACCATCGCACCACGGTAGGGTCCAGCCTCCTTGCGATGGCGTTCTGGTGGCACCCTATCCCGGCTCACGATCCCTATTTCCTTATAGCAGTCCTCAGCAACGTGCGTAGTCTGAGGAGCAAGATGTGCGACATTGGCACTATTGTAGAAAGTTCTCGGCCAGACGTACTTGCTTTCACTGAGACGTGGCTCTTCTGCGACATTCTGAAAAGTGAAAGGTATTTGCCTGGCTATACCTTTCTGCTATCGGATCTCGCCTCATGCTGTCGCGGAGGTGCAGTTGCTTTCTACCTTAGATCCACCTTGACTATTTTGCGAACATATCCCTTCAATTCCCCCGATGTAACTGCCGAGGCTACTGCGGTGGATGTTTTCGCTTCTTTCACGCAATTCAAAATTATGTTAGTATACAGAAGCCCCGAAAATGCGTCAAGCGGGCTCATTGATTTCATTCGTACTCATATGACCAGTGGATGTCTGGTCATGGGTGATTTTAATGTTCCTGTGGTTGACTGGCGCAATTTCTGCACATCTGGGTGAGGAAATTTTTTAATGATCTCCTTAACCTATCTTTACATGCATCCCTTCATCAGTTTGTACAGAAGCCAACTAGGTTCATGCAGGGTCAAATGCCTTCCATTTTACACATCATCTTTGCGAAATCGCTGGACTTTGTACGAGATGTAGTGTCTGATTCCCCGTGGTGGATGTTTTGTTCATCGACTTTTCAAAATCCTTTGACACCGTACCGCATTGTCGTGTTTTGTTTAAACTAGAATCCTACGGCGTTTCAGGCCAAGTATTGAAGTGGATTTCGGCTTGCCTGGAAGAGCGAACTTTCGTTTATCACGCAGGGTCATCGAACCATGGAACGCATTACCCAGCGAAGTAGTATTAGCACTAACGGTGAGGGAGTTTGAACATGGATTCGACCCCCTTGGGCTGCAGTTTCAGACCTTTCCTTTTTGTTCTTAACTTATACATCCATTTCCTTGGCTTCTCACACCTATTACTATTACTGTCTTACCCACACATTCTCCCGTGTTACAGTTAGCATTAGTTTGTTTGTTTCCTTTCTGTTAGCCTTTATTTTTATTCACGTGGCCGGTACAATGGGGACTGCTAGTGCAAGCCGCATGGGCATTGATTGGATGATCGTGATGTGATTCGTGCGTATCGACTTGCCTCTTCTCGCTTTCAAATCGCTCCTGCACACTCCATGCTGGTATAACGACGTATTCAAGAAAGAACACAAATGGGAATTTTCCTACCGTTCCTATCCAACTTGAACTTGTATTTTGAGATTGGCAGCGCCTGCTTGAAGCATTCGCATGTGTTCCAGTTGGGGAAACCTTGGCTTTATCCTGCTAATCGGCGGCTTAATGCTGTACAAGAAGCGTCGGTATTAAAGTTGATGAAGTCTTTTCGTCAGACACGTGAAATCAGGAATTTCGTGTAAACGGGATACGGCATCCATATTACCAGACATGATTTTATCATCTGAGGCATAGCAGTCCGGCGGAGTAAGTTAGTGAGGTGGAACATGTAATCAACATGCTGGAAAGCGAAAGTTCATGTACGGTTGTGAAGGAGCTGTTGAAGCTGCGATTCCTGTTCTTCGTATCTGTGTGCATTCAGAGATTGGTTGCACGATACAGCGAAGTTGGTTGATTCGACGCATCAGGTTCATTACCGGGGCTACATTCTATGGCATTGCATGTTCGTGGAAGTCACGGTAGTGGGGATGTCCTTTTTTACCCCTTGTTACCAAATGAGACGACAGAGAGTTATTTGGAGGCGGTAACAGCTATGCGTGCAATGGTTCTTAGCATGGCATCCGTGCGGACTACTGTGGAAGACAAGTGCGCGCAACAAATGAACGCTTTCAGGGAGGTGTATCCGGAGGCGTGCATGGTTTTGTGTCGTGTCCACATGTTACGGGACATAAACCGACGGTGCGGTCAGCCCCCAGTTGCGGACCCAGCGGAAAAGGCTTTTCTGGTCCGCTTGTTGAGGAACCTGATATTCACGCCTGAGGAGACGCAAACATTCGAATTCAAGTTCAGATGGAACTGGAACGTTCGGAGAATCCCGTGAGTGTTCCATTTTGCGTGGATCGTTGAGCCAGGAATTGATGAGGTGCTCAGTTCCATCGCAATGAGGCTGGACCTTACCGTGGTGCGATGGTTTGTGTGCCTCTGTGATCCATTGAGCTATACTGGGTGGTGCATTTTTGCACCTTCAGAGCCACGCATACCAAATTGGTCAATGTTTAGAGGCCAGACAAACTCAGCCTCCTGGTCCTCCAGGTTGGGTGTTGGAATGAGGGTGGCTCATTATTCCTTAAAACGGACTCCTTGTAGCCCAATGCAAAACCCGCTGCCTTGCGGTCAGGTTTCTTTAACCAAAGGCTTTGGTTGAGAACCCTAATCGTTCTCCTGTCTAGGCCTGGGCAACCTGACAGTATCCTGCCCACGCAATTCAATGAATATCCCTTCAAACCGATTTCTGATGCTGGCCACCGCAGAGGATAATCAACGGTGCCCTGTCTGCTGCATCGATCAGGGTGTATAGGGGCTTGGATGCTACTGCTCAAGCCTCCCCGTCTTCTTATTCCCCCTCTTGCACATTTTCACCCTTATCGTACCGTCCTTGCTTCACCTTTAACCCCTTTTTTCAACCCCCAATTCTCGGCCCTCCAATACCTTGCTTCAATTGTCGCTTGTCTTTTAGTTTCAACACATGTGAACGCGGAGCGTGCTGGCTGGGGATCTGAACGCTCAAGTTGGAAAATTATCCACGGATGAGCTGCAGCTGTGCGACCAACATGGTATAGGCTCCCGTAATGCTAACAGTGAGCAGTTACTTTATTTGTGAGGATGCTCGCTTATTTCTTGCGAGCACTAATTTCGGACACAGCACTTGCCCATCACCAGACACTTGTTTGCGGACTGGAAGCAAATGAAGTGAAGTACCTCTAATGGTACGCTTCCACAGCTTTTTTTACACCAGTGTAGTGAAAACTTGTCCTCCGATGGAAGGAAGCTTGAGAACATAGTTTGCGATAGGAACAGGTTAGGAACCGGGTTGGGATAAGTTTATTGATAAAGAGTGGAAGAGCCCACGAGGCTTTTAATGTGACGTAAACAAAACGTTCAGTTAGCCCAACCAAGGTTTGTAACGTCGAATAACTCTGAGTGAAATCGGATAACCAGTGGCCGATCTGACGAGACAGGATTAGTCAGCGAGTAGGAAAGCACGTATAATACAGGCAGAAAAAAGCTGTACAATAGAGGATCAACGAGTCTAGCAGCCTCTCTGGGTAGGGGAATAAGAGCGTTGAATCTGCATAGCGTATACCGCTTAAGTCTACGTAGCATAAGAGCAATCAGAGAGAAAGAGTCTGGTACGTGGGACTAGATAACCGCAGGCAGTGATATCTGGCACCTCTGTTGAAGAAGAATTGAAAACAGCCCGATAACAAATAAGCTAGGGTCAGGATGAGCAAATTTTATTGACGAAAGGTGAGAAAGGCCCACAAGGCTCTCCACATAGTGTGAATGTGATTTCCATTACTTCGTCAACAGGGAATTAGCGGAGAGGTAACAACAGACCTCCCTGTCTCATCGCTACACATCCGGTAAGTGTAGCCGCTGTTAATAGGTGGCTTTGAGAACACACGTCCATCTGCGCTGCCTATATGGTTAATCCGCCACTACTTCTCAGCCTTCACGTCACCTTTGCCGCTGTTAGTATGTCCGTTGCATCTCCGGTAAGTGTATCCGCTGTTAATAAGTGGCTTTTAGAACCGCTGTGTATCTGCGCTGCCTATATGGTTCATCCGGCAATATTGTTCCGCCTCCATGTCACCTTTGCCGCCGCTATCAAGTCCGTTGCACGTCAGGTAAGTGTATCCGCTATTAGTGAGTGGCTTTTAGAACACCCGTCCAGCTGCACTGCCTATATGGGTGATCCGCCACTACTGGTCAGCCTTCACTTCACCTTTGCCGCTGCTAGCTTGTCTGTTACACCTCCCGTAAGTGTATCCGCTGTTAACAAGTGACTTTGATAGAACCCCTCGGCCGGCTTTTATAGAACCCCTCTATCTGCGCTGCCTATATGGTTAGTCCGCCACTGCTTGTCGGCCTCCGCGTCACCTTTGCCGCCGCTATCAAGTCCGTTGCACGTCCGGTAGGTGTATCCGCTGTTAATAATTAGCTTTTAGAATTGCTGTGTATCTACGCCGCCTATATGTGTAATCCGCCACTGCTGTTCACCCTCCACGTCACTTTGCCGCGGCTATCATTCCGTCGCACTTCAAGTAAGTGTATCCGCTATTAGTGAGTGGCTTTTAGAACACCCGTCCAGCTGCACTGCCTATATGGGTGATCCGCCACTACTGGTCAGCCTTCACTTCACCTTTGCCGCTGCTAGCTTGTCTGTTGCACCTCCGGTAAGTGTATCCGCTGTTTGTAAGTGGCTTTTAGAACACCCGTCCATCTGCGCTGCCTATATGGTTAATCCGCCACTGCTGGTCAGCCTTCACGTCACCTTTGCCGCCGCTATCAAGTCCGTTGCACGTCCGGTAGGTGTATCCGCTGTTAATAATTAGCTTTTAGAACTGCTGTGTATCTATGCCGCCTATATGTGTGATCCGCCACTACTGTTCAGCCTTCAGGTCCCCTTGTCTCTGCTAGCTTGTCTGTTGCACCTCCGGTAATTATGTCCGCTGTTAATAAGTGGCTTTTATAACCGCTGTGTATACATGCTGTCTATATGGGTGATCCGCGACTGCTGGTCCGCCTTCACGTCACCTTTGTCGCTGGTAGCTTGTCCGTTGCACCTCCGGTAATTATGTCCGCTGTTTATAATTGGCTTTTAGTAGTGCTGTGTATCTATGCTGCCTATATAGGTGATCCGGCGCTACTTTTTGGCTTACACGTATCCTTTGCGTCCTCTGTACTCCGTTGCAACTCCGGAAAGTGCATTGGCTCTTCATTATTTTCTTTTAGGACACCTGTGTATTTCTGACATATGCGTCATTAATGTTATTCTTCCACGAAACATTTCCTGCAACATTGATACTCTGTTGCACCTCCAGTAAGTTTATTTGCTGTTAACGATTGGTTTTTCAACTCCTGTGTATCCGTGCTGCCTGGATGACTGATCCGCTACTTCTGGACAGCCTCTAGGTCACGGTTGCCGCCGCTACGTACTTCCTTTCACCCACGGTAAGTGTATTGTGTCCTAATGGGGCTTTTACAACTCCAGTCTATCCGTGATTCCTAAATGGGTGAAGGTCAACTACTGGTCTGCCACCACATCACATATGCCGCCTCTATCTACTCCGTTGCACATCCCGTAAGGGTATGGGCTATTAATAGGTGGCTTTTAGAACCCCTCTCTTCGTGATGCTTACTTGAGTGATGTGCCACTACCACTTTCCCTGCATGTAACATGTGCTGCCGCGTATATACTCCGTTGCACCTCTGGTAAGTGCATTGCTTGCTCACTTTTCGCTTTCAAAGCCCCTGTCTATCCGTGATGAGTGATCCGCCTCTACTACGTTTCCTACATGTAACATGTGCTGCCGCCTATGTACTCCGTTGAACCTCTGGTTAGTGCATTGTTTGTTCACTTTTCGCTTTCAGAACCCCTATAGCGCGTAGATCGTGCGCTGTATATCCGGTACGCGGCTAGACGGCCAACCAAAAATAATGGATAGAAGACACAACAGTAAGCTAGGGAAAAGTTTATTGGACGGGAGGAGCGTTAGCTAATGCTAAAAATAGGGCACCCGGAGAGAGCTAGCTAGGGAGAATGTCGATGGCGTCGAGTGCGTTGACAGAGCGTCGTTCGCAATCGAGTCGCGCGCGCCAAAGGCGGAGATGGCGTTCGGGTTTTCAACAAACGGGAACAACGTTCCAACAGGCAAACCGCCTAGTTCCCTAATACATAAGAAAGCTATAATTTGAATGTATTTTAGAATAGTTTACACAGTCATACGGGGGAATCACCAGGTCGCTACACCCCTGTCTATCCGTGGTGCCTACTTCAGTGATCAGCCAGTACTGGTCAGCCTCCACTTCACGTGTGCCACAGCAGATATACTTCTAGTGCACGTCAGGTTGGTTTATTAATCTGTAACGTGTGGCTTTTAGAACGGGCGCATATTCCCTTCGTATGCATGACTACTCTGACAGTCTCGTCGCTTCCGGAGTAATGCAGAACTCCATTCGGATGTTCATCACTGCGTATTTTACCACGAGATATTTTCATGTAACATTTCTTTTTAACAATAGTACATATTTATACTGTCTTACGTGTTCGTTTATCCACTGTCCCGTTTACATTGACTTCGAACTGTCACCGCGGCCTCTTATGAGGCTTGGGAAACCATTTCTCAGTGTTCACCCTTGGTGTGTTCAGAGCTACATATACGCTCACTCACCTAGTGATGAATATTTCTGAATAGTCCAAACGTCCGTCACGCTTATTGCTTCGGCTTTCCCTATGTTCGGAACCATTTACATCCACCGCTGCTTATCACCTAGAACGTTACCCTGTATGGTTGTTGCCTTAGCAATTAGCCTTAATACAAGACAACTACCACGTCGGGTAATACATAGCAGCTGTGCAAAATCATGAACATAAATGCGGTAAACCGATATGTATATCCATTGCATCTACCGCCTGTCCGCTAAGCTGTGCGCAGAGCCGTGAAAAATGGATAACACTGCATTTTCAAAAAACTAGTGCAGCACAGATGAGTTTTCCATGCGCATATTACCGCCGCATGCCATCTGCTGCTCTAGAACCGTGAACAGAGGCATATTCCCCCCGTTGTCCAGTTTAACGGCTATAGAAGTCCCGACGAATGCATGCAGAAATCAACTGCTTATTCACATGCTAACGTATATTAAACATTCATGACTCGGAATCTCTACCATTGATAACTACATGTGCACTGCGTCGAATACGTTTGATTTGTTTTGTATAAAGCACATTGTTTCCTGTACGCATATTGTTTCCCGATTGGTGCTATTGCCGCACATTTAATGGGACGTATTTGTGGTAATTGACAACCGTTCATGGAAGCTGGTGCAGCCCAATGACATACGTTTCAATCCAGTTAATAATAACTTCTCCCTATCGGGGCATGGACACCCTTATAACGCAGCTTGCATTTTCGATGGTGGAAACATCCAATGCGTCACAGTTTCATAGTTGATGATTACGCTACCGTTACCGTACTTATATTCTCTTTCCATGCCTAACGGCAACGAACGCAATCCATGGGTCCAGTAAAGTATGCACATTAATGCGATAAGTGACACATTAACTTGGCCAGAATATGCAACCGTCACTTTCGCAGGAATACACAGTAATACGTACTCATGCGTAAAGGTGTGCTATACATGCATATAATTATTCCCATCCCTGTTCATAACTTCTATAAATTGCTCATTTATCACAGTGTGATTGCATGTGCTTCATACAAGTCATACATTTACGTACCCTAAAAATTTCAGCTAACATTTATTATGTTAATTAGGTAATGTTATCCATAAAACGCGCATTCTAACGACGCTAATCACCATATTTCAACATGTAAAATCACATAAACATGCTCATCTGTATAATTAGCAGCTAGTTTTTCTCGAGTACATTGCAATCCATTATCAACTAGAATATTACAAGATATACTTAGATGTACGTTTCAATAAATATACTTAAACGTGTGCACCTTTAACACATGTGTCAATGCATTAACATATATGTTACCTTTGCAAGCATATATATATATATATATCATTACACTTGTACATACAGCCTTTCACTCCTAGGATCGTGCATCCGTAATTTAACGCACTCTTTAATGCAATATATAGCAAGCTATTTCGATTCCCATTTACATTACCACTTTTAATGACAAATCCACATAAGGACAAGCGCAGACGTGCAAAATCATAAATACAGTTGCCATCTATAAGTACTTGTTACCGTGCACCAATAAACCGTCATACGCTGCCCTCCCATTGCAATCATTGCTTTTTCATTTTCAAACTGAAATTAATGCACCTCTTTTAGATTCCATTTCTACTTTTACGAAAATTACGAACTTTTTTATTTGTCTAATATCGCACATAGACGATTTTTGAGCATCTAGACATGCTGAAACATAACATTCTACCTTTCTTTTGCACAATTTTCACCATAGTTTCCTAGATCCATAGATCAGTTGTACCTCGAAGCATCACCCCGATTTTGAAATCGCGCGTATCGTTAAGCGGTCCCTCCCGTGCGTCAATCACTTTCTGTGGCGACCTGGAGATTCCCCCGTATGACTGTGTAAACTATTCTAAAATATTCAAATTATAGCTTTCTTATGTATTAGGGAACTATTCGTTGTGCCTGTTGGAACCTTGTTCCCGTTTGTTGGAAACACGAACACGATCTCTGCCTTTGGCGCGCGGCTCGATTGCGAACGACGCACCGTCTGGTAACGTGCTGCACAACGGTCGATGCAAGGGGTAATAAATAACAGTACCGGAGGTACATCCGACACCTGGAAATAAGAGGAGTAGTATGAACATACGTCCGCGTGTGAACATTGAAAAAGAATTACGAATGGACGATCAATAATGCCATAATGTGATGTTAAACGTTAAAGCATGTATGTGTTGAAATGGAGGACCGAAGTTCGAAGGGGGTAGTCAGGACATACGAAATCCTGGTTGCCATGACAGCAGCCGTCGCTGCGTGGTGAAATGGTGATGTATTCTGAAAGGGAAGATATAGTGAGAGGTGACACTGATATATGGTAGCAGTAGTACCTGCACTATGTTTTAAAGGAATTAAATCTTTCTAAAGGGTTCGAAGGCAAGTGATATATGGTGATGTTAACGATTACGGCACAGAAAATGTACGTATCAAATGAAAGATTTTTATTCTTGAAACGCTTCGTGCGGGTTATGGAAAAGACAGCTGAATAAATGGGTAATATATAATGCCGTGTGTGGTGTGATATATAAGTGTTTTAAAAGTTTCACACGGCTACAGCTAGGGAAGTTGTGATTGAAATGCCATATTTCACGCATTGGTTTACAGCATGGGTGAAAGTAAATGTAGTTTGAAACCGTACGAAGGTACATTTCACGGCTTCTCAACAAATGATCTCTTTCGTAATTTGTAATGTATGGGATAATTAATTTGGGAAGAATTGTATGGTGGATGGATACGCAACACGTGATAATAAGGAAAGTTCTGTAATATATTTTTAAGGTAAATGGCAAATCCTAGGGATATAAATCATCCATGCAATCGCCGAACGCTATTTCCTTCTAGTAGATTTCGATGTACTTGGTTTTTGTAATGTTATATATTTTTGTTATGATATATGAAATACATGTATACATATATAAATATATAATGCTGATATATATGTTGATTGCTTTTATATATGTCGATAATATAGGTAGGTTATTTAGTTTATCAGTCATATTTAGGTATATGGTAAATATTTCATATTTTGGTCATTGGCTTTTCAGATTAAGATTCAGATACAGATGGACTGGAACGATAGGAAAATCCCTTGAGTGTTCCTTCTTGAGCAAATCGTTGAGCCGGGAAATGATAAGGTGTTAGTTCTTGATAGACCTTAAACAAAACACCCGAAACACACCCTGATCAACCAATTACTGCCCACGTTCCCTGCACTAGCAGTCCGCGCTGTGTAGGTTACGTGAAGTAAGAAAGAAGTAGAATGTAAATGGAAGATAAAGGGGAATGAAACTCATTTAAATGAAGGATGACACCAAAGAGTGAAGAGAATGACAGAATAGGAACTGAAAGTTTGAAGATGGATATGGTCAGGAGAAGGGAAAGCTTACGTGTTGCCACCCAAGAGCGTCTAACTGACGCTCGAAACCCTTAACCGTAGGTTCACTGACTACATTTTCTGGAAGCGAGTTCCAGCGCTCGATAACTCTACGCGATAACCGAGTTTCCGCCCTGATCCCGTCAGAACGCGGCTTGTGTAGCTTCATGGGATGACCGCGAAGACAAGGCAACCTAGCCGGGCCAAATAGCAAGCGCAAGTCCGGCCCAACCTTCCCTGTTAAAATGCGGTAAGTAAGGATTAGATCTCCTCGAAGCCGTCGGTAGTGCATTGAATACATACCCAAGCTAAGTAGACGCTCGGGGTACGATTGCCCCCGTAACCCCTCGAGCAATTTGGTACCTACTCTCAAAACCCTCTCAAGCTCCATTTTGTCCCAAACAAGGCAGGGCGCGCAAGCCTGGACGCAGTATTCCAGATGGGGCCGAACGAAAGCTGAGAATAGCTTCACAAATATGTCGGCATGTCAGTTTGACAAACGTAGTAGTCAAATTGTTTGTAAAGCTGATAAGGTATTCAGTGGAGAACCACCTGAATAGCTTCAACCTTCTCAGTGTTGCGCAACGTGGATTCCGCAAAGGATTTTCATGTCCGACTAATCTACTTGTTGCTCGTGAAAGCTGGGCCGAGGCGGTAGACAGTGGCCACGCTGTTGGCGTGCTGTTTGTGCACGTTGCGAAAGCTTTTGACACTGTTTCACATCTTCGGCTCTCACTAAAGTTGAGATCACACAGGATATCTGGTCGCGCCCTTCAATGGGTGTCTGTCTTCCTTGAGGGGAGGGAACAGTGCGTACGGGTGGAGCGTAGCCTTTCGCTCAGGGAAGCTGTCCATAGTGGCGTTCCGCAGGGCTCGGTATTGGGGCCATTGTTGTTCGCGATCTATGTAAATGAATTGCAGGGAGCGCTAGGGGTGTCGACACTAATGTTTTCTGACGACCGTCAGCTCTTGAATATTGTGGATGTTCCGGAGGGTCCGGGGGCACTTCAGCGTGCCTTGGCTAGGCTCTGGAAATGGTCTACCTTATGTTTGATGCCCATAAATAGAGCCAAATGCGCTGTTCTCTGAATTGGAGCTGCAAATCCTCCCACCCGATATGTTGTCGGCGGTAGCGAACTCTCTGTTGTCACTAAGCAGGTTAATTTAGTGGTCGTACACTCATCAGCATTTCGTTCTGGAGACAACTGGAAGAAGGCTGCTTGTCGAGGGTTTCGTATGATGCGGTTTATCCGCCGCTCTTTCGGAATCTTAACGGCCAAGTTGTTTGTGAAGCTATTTTCGGCTTTCGTCCGACCGCACCTGGAATATTGTATTCAGGCCTGTCCACCACGTCTTAACCGAGACAAAATGGACTTGGGGAGGGTGGTACGGGTGGCACTCGGTTAGGGCATGGTCTACGGGGACAGACGTATCCTGAACGCTTGCTCAGTTGGGGATGTACCCACTGCACTACCGAAGGATAAGTGGGGACCTGATTCTCACTTATCGTATCTTGATGGGCAAGATTAGCCCGGACCTTTCAGTGCTATTTAGTCCCGCTACGTTACCTAATCTCCGCGGTCACGCACTGAAACTGTATAAACCACGGTCTGATAGGATTAGGACGAAAACTCGTCTATCGCGCCGCGATATAGATCGCTGGAATTCGCTTCCAGCTTACGTGTTTAGGGAACCTACGGTTAAGGGTTTTGCGCGCCAGCTCGATGCTCTTGGGTGGCAACAGCAAAGCTTTCCTTTTTCCTAGCTGGCTTATCTTCGCGTCTCAGTTCTTTTTATAATGAATAAAATATCTTGGTATTCCATTTGCATAGCTCTTTCCTCGTTCTCTTTTAACTTCTGAATTTACTTTTTTTTACTTCACGTAACCGATCCAGCAGGGACTGCTAGGGCAGGATACTTAGGCATTAATTGGTTGGACAGGGTGTGATACGGTCTTTGGTTTAGGTCCATCAGTATTTCCAAGTTCACCAACTCCTGGTTCAAGGACCCGCCGAAGAAGGAAAACGCGCGGGACAATCCTATCGTTCCAGTACCGCTTGAACTTGAAGGTCATCAGCAAACAATAGGCATGATACCCCATGCTTTACAGCGAGATAGTTTACATTGATGGAGAACTGCATCGGTCCAAGGACCGAGCGCTGTAGGACACCGCTAAGGATCGCTTGCCTAAAGGATAAGCTGCGACCCACACGTACACGCTGCTCTGTTTCCTGTAAGAATGCAGAACCCCAGTGAAGGGCGCGGCCAGGTATGCCGTAAAACCTCAGCTTTTGTGATAGCCTCAAGTAGAGTACCTTATCGAATGCTTTCCAGAAGTGTACGAAAAGCACTTCCAGTACGTGGCCATTGTCTACTGCCTTAGGCCCAAGCTTCACGAGCAACCAACAAATTCGTCAAACACGAAAACCCCTTCCGCGATCCATGTTGTGCACTACTGAGTAGATTAAATCTATTCAGGGGACGTTCCAACGAATCTCTCACCAGCTTTTCAAGCAGTTTGACCACGACGCTAGTCAGACTAACTGGCCTATAATTGGCTGACAGACTCCTGTCGTCATTTTTAAGATAGGACAGATGACAGCCTCCTTCCATTCAGAAGGTAATGTACAGCTCTCAAGTGACTTCTAAAACACCACCATCAGCGGTCCACTTAGTTCCCCCCGCTAACTCACGCGGAAGCTCACCACTATGGAAAAACTTGCTTTGCAGTCCCGCATTCTATAATTATTTGGTCATTCCACAGCATTATCAATACCACACTTACCGTTTACCACGAACGTTCCGCCGAGTACCATGCACACACTGGTAATGCACATATTGGTATGGATACCCTTCTGGCAAATCGTCCCCGGTCATCCGTTTGTACCGAGTTCGAGTAACCACTGACCGGTTATAAAAGGCCGTCGCAATAGCCTGCTGAAATTTCTTCACATATTGTTTCATGTCCGCAAATGTTCGGGAATATAATACCACCGAACGATTAAACGAAGGAAGAT
>OX104062.1:4675831-4702878 GCA_944474145.2 Dicrocoelium dendriticum
CGACTGGAACACACAAGTCCTCAACGCATCGAGTTTACAACTCATATAATGAGCAACGCCCCCATTTGGCGGCCAACGGAGCGATCGCATCTAAGCAGTGCGTAGCCAGGCAAACATACTTCACCGTCTGTGATATCCGGGGACAGCCACGTTTCGGTGATAGCAAGTATGTCGGGACGAGATTTGTCTACAAGTAGACCCACCTCGTGTACCTTGTTCCTTAGGCTACGCACATTACTAAGCCCTACCCGAAGGAACTCGGCACGACCAGCCCTGGGTCGTACGCTACCAGGAGAGGTTCTGGTAGGGCAGAATTTGACTTCCGGCTGACCACCTGAAAACCCACAGGACGAAGACCTTGCTCACCAGCCACCCGCCTGTTTTTGAGGCTTTTGATGGCTTCCTTTAACTTCAGTCGATCTGCTAGTGGTAGGTCCGGCTGAACGCTGACATTACTATTCTTGAGTTTGAATGCAAGCGCATTAACGCTTTGCCTTCCTCCAGGGTTGAGAGGACTACACGAAGCAGTCGGGGTCGCGGATTTGGCGTGTCTACAGGGACGTTCCCCAACCTGGTTAATTTCCAGATAGTGACACCGGGGAAACCAGGTGGAAGCATCTTGTTGACGCAGAGCTTGAATCACTGGAGATCATCCAGCATGCGCTCCTTTGGAAGAGCTGCCGCGGATTCAGCAACGTTACGAAAGATAACGCTACTATCAGTAAAAGAATCACGTGCTCATGCAGTTTAGATGTTGTACGGTCATGTAAATAGTAAGGGCAAGTTAAGAGTAATTTCTAGATACCTTAAGGTTAAGGATTGAAGTCAGTGTAAGTGGTTTGTTTATATGAATTATTTAGCTGGTACATTTTGGCGCTTTTCGTGTCGTCCGCCATGCAGGATGATACTGCAGCATTTCATTGCATGATAACTGGTGGTTACGAGGCAATTGAGGAGTTCCAACGTGATTTGTTGCGGTTCCAAAGAGAAACTGCAAGTTCGTTTTATAGCTGCACGGTGATTACTGCGGCGGGTCATAAGCAAAGGACTGGAAAAGATCTCCCTGATGGTTATTGTTGTCGATTCATTCAATATCGATGTGCGCATAGCAAGCGTAAGAACTTGAAAAGGAAGCGGTAAGGTGCATGACAATTTTAGTGCTGTTAACTCTTTTAGATATAAGTGTTACAACTGCAAGGCCCGAATTTTTGTGGCGCTGAAAGGCTGAAATCCTTGTTTGAAAACAGTAGTTGAATAACACTGCACAGAAAATTTGGCATTTTTCAGTCTTCTTGGCATCCGAAAGGACTTGGAAGTGCCAACTTACCGGACTATTTGGTCACGGCCTACCTGTCGTGTTTCATCGTTCGAGCTCTTCTTCGACGAACTCTGTTTTCTGGGATTCAAAGGGACTCAGAAGTCCTAACCTACTCGCAATCTCTTTTTCCGTACGAATTACGGCTTGCTACACCCTGCATACGCTGATTACTCTTTCATGTGCGTGAAAACGTCTGTAAACACTCCTGCTTGAAAAAGTGCATCATATCGGTTGCCCCCGGTGAGTTCAATTCGGTGCGTACGTTTCTCTTGCGGTGATACCCGACTTTGCTCTCGCTGTCTGCGTTGTAGGCCTTCGCAAACCGGTCCTCACCTTTTCGTTGTTCTTACCTTTTCTTCATTACTGTCAAGATGGTTAGAAAAGTTGTGGGTGTGCCTCCGGGTCTTAAAACAGCTGATTCAGTTTACCTATGCGGCTTAGAGAGATGCTCTATACCTTTAACCGACTTGTCGGGTGGTATGCAATGCGATCTTTGCGGTAGGTGGTTCCATGCGGCATGCACCGGTTCGCCTGCGGATCAGTATGCTCTCTTGGGAAGCAATGAGATGTTCCTTTATAGCTGTGAAGCTTGTTTTAAGTTTAAAGCTCAGCGCTGTGTAACCACTAAGTATTGCTTCGACTCGCTCGTTTCCGGACTGACAAATATGGAAAGAGTGTTGTCTTTGCTGTTGACAACTTTGGATGGGAAAGTTGAAGGTTTAGTAGATCGCCTGACACCATCCTTTGTTCTCGGCCAGGTGAAATTAGCGGATAGTAGCATGCAAACGGATTCCGTCTACCTAACACCCTATCCAGCAACCGATTGTGAGCTAGTTGGCGCTAAACAGTTGGAAGGAGTACGCGATTCCACAGCTAGTGCCGAAATATTACAGACCTTGCCAGCAAAACGCAAGCGGAGCAAGAAAAGGAAAGCTGTAAACTCTCAAAATGTGGTAGTATCGGAGTTTACAGAGGATCAGGTAAACACGTCACTTGCAGACCCTTCAGTATTGAGTTCTTCGACGTCTCCTCCCCAAGCCAATTCCTATGCAGCTAGTGCATCCAAGCAACCAGCCACCCGGTCGCAGGCTTCTGTGGCGCGTTGAGTAGGCACCCCCCGCCGCAACGACGCTTACACTGATAGCAGTGTCATTTTTAGGGGTGTCACGGAGTCCACCGCCGCACTTCCAAAGGAGCGAATGCTTGATGACCTACAATGGTTTAAGCTTTGGGTTTCCAAACTTCTACCGCCCGGGTTTCCTGACGTAACTGTGCGGAAACTCATTAGGCTTGGGTCTGTGCCGCTTGATGTTTCGGACGTGAAACCCCGTTTACTGAGAGTCTTTCTTTCAACACCGGACGAGCGTAATACGCTTTTGCGTTTCGCTTTTAAACTCTAAGGTTCTGGGGTCAGTATTCAACCTGACCTCCCATTAACTAATAGGTTGAAACTGAAGACCGCCATAAAGGACCTCAACGCGCGTCGCGAAGCGGGTGAAACGGGTCTTCGAAAGGTAGGTTTTCGTGTGGTGAGCCGGAGGTCTACTTCCGCCCTTTCAGAGCCCGTTCCGGTGGCATCATCATCATACACGTTAGCTAGAGGTAAGGAACACCTCTGCTACTGTGCTGCAATAAATAAAAAAGAAAAAATGCAACTGGTGCAAGCCGGCTGAGCTACCGGTAACGGATGGGCATCGTTCCGGTAAGCTACCAGCCGGCTACTATGCATCAAAAAATTACTATGCGAAATTATATAAGGTTAAATAATGAGATCGTGGTTGGAGAGGAAGGCTAAGAGGGATGGGGTGGGACAAAGAAACTCACAGCACGAACGCCACTGAGGTCGGCTTCTAGCCATATCAGCGCAAGTGTGTCCAACCAAACGTGTTCATCTTCTTTCGGACCCCAACCTGGGAGCCGAGACGCTCCAACCGAGGCCAGCTCAGAACTGAGGGCTTTCATTCCTCTCGACCAAGTCATCGCTTGACCACCCCTCCTCTTCTTTCATCCGCACCCCCGGCGCGCAAACAACGCACGTCGCGGGAGTCGGTGGGCTGGCATGCGTAACACGTGGCCGAGCCGCCGGAGCCTGGTGCTTGAAATGACGGTGCTGAGCGGTTCAGTTCCTTTTCCTGTGCCATAAACTAGGCGTCGAACACGCTCGTTGCTCACGCGGTGTTCCCACGAGATGTGAGCTAAATTACGAAGGCACCGGTGGTCGAACGTAACTAGCCTCTTCAGGTCCGCTGCTTTAAGCGGCCAGGTTTCGCAACCGTACAGTAGGGTCGAACGTACTGCTGCATTGTACACTCTACCCTTCAGGGCAAGAGTGATGTCGCGCCGGCGCCATAAGTGGCGAAGGTTAGCAAAAGCGCCCCGAGCTTTTGCTATACGGTTCGTGATCTCATCTTCAATCCCACGGGCGCTGATACAACTTCCCAGGTAGTTGAGTTTCTGAACGACTTCTAGCTGATCCCCACGAAGGGTAAGCGTAGGAGGCGGTCCAGGCCAATCTTTGAGGAACGCTTTGCACTTCGAGGGTGCGAAGCAAAGCCCGAAGTGACGGACAGCTAGTGCTAATCTGTCCAGTGCCGCTTGGCACATTTGTGAGCTGTCACAGATTAGGGCAATATCATCAGCATACTCTAAGTCAAGAAGTCGTCCTCCAGGGAGTAGCTCCACACCTTCTAAGTCGTGTCCTGTGAACGCGATTTCCATGACTTCGTCAACAGCGAAGTTGATGAGAAAAGGTGACAGCGGGCATCCTTGTCTCACGCCGCTGGAGATATTAAAGGGCGACGACAACTTGCCGTAAGCCCTCACTCTGCCCGAGCTACGCGCATATAATGCTCGGATAATATTCACATATTTCTCAGGTACACCTTTCCTGAGTAGACAGCCCCAAAGTGCATATTTATCCACCGAATCGAATGCACCTTTGATATCGAGGAACACGACAACGGTGGGCCGCCAATATATATGACGGTGCTCCAACAACTGACGCAACGTGAAGATGTCAATGCAGCCACGACCTCGACGAAATCCAGCTTGCTGTTCACGAATCTGGCTTTCACGAGTGCCAGTCAGTCTGTGAAGGATGACAGAGGCAAGCAATTTGGAGGCGATGGAGATCAGACTGATTCCTCTATGGCTGCCGCATTCCGATCGTGAGCCTCCCTTGAAAATTGGGACTATGACGGAGCGGCTCCAATCGGTTGGGACAGTTTCCTGCTCCCACAGTTTGACTAGTAACTCGTGTAAATCATCCACAAGAGCAGGTCCCCCGAATTTGAAGAGGGCTGGAGGAAGATCATCAGGTCCCGCGGCTTTGTTCAACTTCAACAGTTCGATCTCACGTTCGACTTCTGAGCGAGAGGGTGGATTCAGAGAAACAGCCCACGGAGCGGGGCGATCACTGGTCGGCGAGAAATCTAACGATTCCGAACGATTAAATTGCTTTCCAAAGTGCTCAGCCCAACGCTCTAAGCGTTTTGATAAGTTGTGGATAGGCTGTCCACTCTCGTCACAAATTGTTTCACTAACACCAGGTCTCCTGCTGCCCGTTTCCCGTATCAGACGGAATAACTTACGATGGTTACCAAGGGCAGCGGCCATTTCCATCTCTGATGCACGATGAGACCACCAGGATTCGCGGTCTCTCTTCAGGCTAGCACGGAGTTTTGCCCGGAGCTCTTTGCGAGTTTCATTGTGTTCGCTTCCAGCCGGAATATGCCGGCGAGCATCTATAAGTTCCAGAGACTGTGAAGAGACCCAATGTCCATGTTGGCGATTAGACATACCACATGAGGATTTTCCTCCTGCTAGTAAGGTCTGGTGAATATGAGACCAGTGAGCTTCAATTGCATCCAGTGAGCGTTTATCCAACTCGCATGACAGCGTACTTTGATAGGTATTCAGAACAGCTGGCTTCGCCAGTTGGCTGGTGTCAATGCGCTCACAATGTCGGCTTGGGCGTCCGCCAAAACGCATCCGCAGGTCAGCACACACAAGTGCATGGTCGGTGTCCACACATGTGCTCCAACTCAAACGACAGTTCTGGGCGCAGCCTCTCCATCGGTAACTCATCGCAATGTGATCAATTTGCGTCCATAGCTGATTCGAGGCTGGTGGGCGCCAAGTCACCCTCCGGCGGGTGCTGTGTCTGAAATTAGTGCTCGCAAGAAATAAGCGAGCATCCTCACAAATGAAGTAACCGCTCACCGTTATCATTACGGGAGCCTATACCATGTTGGCCGCCCAGATGCAGCTCATCTGTGGATAATTTTCCAACTTGAGCGTTCAGATCCCCAGCCAGCACTACAGTGTCCGAGCTTCTTCTGTGGCTAAGGAGCTCGTTCAGTTGACGATAGAAGTCGTCTTTTACCGAGTCATCGCTACAGTTTGTCGGTGCATAGGCAGCGATAACGAATAGACACCTGTTAGTCCCACGTGACTTCGAAGCTTTGAACGAGCCAGCCAATCGGACCGCACACATCCGGCTACTGATTGGAATCCAATGAACCAGAGTAGCTTCAGCCCGGGGACTCAGGGCAATACCAACACCGACTTGGCCGGTGCTCGAAGCTGCATCGTCACCGAATAGGCGCAACGAGAAAGTGCTGCTAGTGTCACCTGAAGGGTATCGTAGAGTGATCACAGAGCTCGAGTCTTGCAGGCGAGTTTCTGATAAGCAGCAGATATCGATTGAGAGGTTCTCTTATGTTCGAGCATGTGCTGCCTGTTGACCGATCTGAAGCAATGTGCGAACATTGAGGCATGCCAATCTGAAGGAGGATCGAGGGCTCCAAATGGAAGCCGATGAACTGGAATGGGCCGCTTGGTTGGACATGGGCCTGTTGACAGCGCAGGAAGGACGCTCCGCGTTCACATGTGTTGAAACTAAAAGACAAGCGACTATTGAAGCAAGGTGGGGGAGGGCCGAGAATTGGGGGGTTGAAAAAAGGGGGATAAAAGTGAAGCTGGAACGGTACGATAAGGGTGAAAAAGCGCAAGAGGGGGAATAAGAAGACGGGGAGGCTTGAGCAGTAGCATCCAAACCCCTATCCACCCTGATCGATGCAGCAGACAGGGCACCGTTGATTATCCTCTGCGGTGGCCAGAGCATCAGAAATCGGTTTGAAGTGATATTCATTGAATTGCGTGGGCAGGATACTGTCAGGTTGCCCAGGCCTAGACAGGAGAACGATTAGGGTTCTCAACCAAAGCCTTTGGTTAAAAAACCTGACCGCAAGGCAGCGGGTTTTGCATTGGGCTACAAGGAGTCCGTTTTAAGGAATAAGGAGCCACCCTCATTCCAACCCCCAACCTGGAGGACCAGGAGGCTGAGTTTGTCTGGCCTCTAACCATTGACCAATTTGGTATGAGTGGCTCTGAAGGTGCAAAAATGCACCACCCAGTATAGCTCAATGGATCACAGAGGCACACAAACCATCGCACCACGGTAAGGTCCAGCCTCATTGCGATGGCGTTCTGGTGGCACCCGATCCCCGGCTCACGATCCCTATTTCCTTATAGCAGTCCTCAGCAACGTGCGTAGTCTGAGGAGCAAGATGTGCGACATTGGCACTATTGTAGAAAGTTCCCGGCCAGACGTACTTGCTTTCACTGAGACGTGGCTGTTCTGCGACATTCTGAACAGTGAAATGTGTTTGCCTGGCTATACCTTTCTGCGAGCGGATCTCGCCTCATGCTGTCGCGGAGGTGCAGTTGCTTTCTACCTTAGATCCACCTTGACTATTTTGCGAACATATCCCTTCAATTCCCCCGATGTAACTGCCGAGGCTACTGCGGTGGATGTTTTCGCTTCTTTCACGCAATTCAAAATTATGTTAGTATACAGAAGCCCCGAAAATGCGTCAAGCAGGCTCATTGATTTCATTCGTACTCATACGACCAGTGGATGTCTGGTTATGGGTGATTTTAATGTTCCTGTGGTTGACTGGCGCAATTTCTGCACATCAGGGTGTGGACATTTTTCTAATGATCTCCTTAACCTATCTTTACATGCATCCCTTCATCAGTTTGTACAGAAGCCAACTAGGTTCATGCAGGGTCAAAAGCCTTCCATTTTACACATCATCTTTGCGAAATCGCTGGACTTTGTACGAGATGTAGTGTCTGATTCCCCGTGGCCTCTAGTGACCACGTTTGCCTATTATTCAATCTCAGCGAAAAATAAAGTAGGGGCAAAGCCCCCTTGGTTTGACTCTGAGACGCGCAGGATGCTCAGTAGGCGATCCTGGTGTTGGAGGACTTACGTATCAGCTCCCTCAGAAAGTACCTATCATCGCAGTTGAGGCGTGCGAAATGCATGTAAACAGCATCTGCGGGCCGCACGCTTGAGGTATGAACTAGCGCTGCCTCTGTCCACATAAACAAACCCGAAACGGTTCTTTGGCTATGTCAAACGGAGATGCAATGCAAAATCGCCTATCCCTGTGCTCTTTGGACCTGAGGGCACCGAAGTATCAACCGATCAGGCCAAGGCCTGCTTACTTGCGGCACAGTATGCTAGGTCGTTTGTTCATGAATCTTCGTTGCCTAATATCAAATTGCAGGCAAAGGTACCAGTAGATTCCTTTCTGATGGACCTTTCTGTCTCGGAAGCTCAGGTACTGAAGCTCCTGCGTGACCTGAATCCCACTAAAGCTGCCGGGATGGATGCCCTCCATCCCAAACTTTTGTACGAGCTGGCCGAGTTACTGTGTAAACCGATTAAATGTATCTTTGAGAAGTCTCTTCCTAGCTGCTCCCTACTTGCTGACTGGAGAGATGCTATCGTGTGCCCTATTTTCAAAAAGGGTGATAAGCACTTACCTAAAAATTATAGACCGGTTAGCCTAACAAGCGTACTAGTGAAAGTATTAGAGAAGCTGGTAAGAGATGCTCTGGAGAAGCACTTAGCTAACTTCAGTTTGCTCAGCCCGTCCCAACATGGGTTCCGCAGAGGCCACTCCTGTTTGACTAACATGTTGGTAGCCCGAGAATGCTGGGCTGAGGCTGTGGATCAAGGACAGGCGGTGGATGTTTTGTTCATCGACTTTTCTAAAGCCTTTGACACCGTACCGCACATGCTCGAACACAAGAAAACCTCTCAATCGATATCGCTACTTATCGGAGATCCGCCTGCAAGACTCGAGCTATGTGATCACTCTACAATACCCTTCAGGTGACACTAGCAGCACTTTCTCGTTGCGCCTATTCGGTGACGATACAGCTTCGAGCACCGGCCAAGTCGGTGTTGGCATTGCCCTGAGTCCCCGGGCTGAAGCTACTCTGGTTCATTGGATTCCAATCAGTAGCCGGATGTGTGCAATCCGATTGGCTGGCTCGTTCAAAGCTTCGAAGTCACGTGGGATTAACAAGTGTCTATTCGTTATCGCTGCCTATGCACCGACAAACTGTAGCGATGACTCGGTAAAAGAAGACTTCCGTCGTCAACTGAACGAGCTCCTTAGCCACAGAAGAAGCTCGGACATTGTAGTGCTGGCTGAGGATCTGAACGCTCAAGTTGGAAAAATATCAACAGATGAGCTGCATCTGGGCGGCCAACATGGTATAGGCTCCCGTAATGCTAACGGTGAGCGGTTACTTCTTTTGTGAGGATGCTCGCTGATTTCTTGCGAGCACTATATGGTTCATCCGGCAATATTGTTCCGCCTCCATGTCACCTTTGCCGCCGCTATCAAGTCCGTTGCACGTCAGGTAAGTGTATCCGCTATTAGTGAGTGGCTTTTAGAACACCCGTCCAGCTGCACTGCCTATATGGGTGATCCGCCACTACTGGTCAGCCTTCACTTCACCTTTGCCGCTGCTAGCTCGTCTGTTGCACCTCCGGTAAGTGTATCCGCTGTTAGTAAGTGGCTTTTAAAACACCCGTCCATCTGCGCTGCCTATATGGTTAGTCCGCCACTGCTGGTCGGCCTCCGCGTCACCTTTGCCGCCGCTATCAAGTCCGTTGCACGTCCGGTAGGTGTATCCGCTGTTAATAATTAGCTTTTAGAACTGCTGTGTATCTATGCCGCCTATATGTGTGATCCGCCACTGCTGTTCAGCCTTCAGGTCCCCCTTGTCTCTGCTAGCTTGTCTGTTGCACCTCCGGTAATTATGTCCGCTGTTAATAAGTGGCTTTTATAACCGCTGTGTATACATGCTGTCTATATGGGTGATCCGCGACTGCTGGTCCGCCTTCACGTCACCTTTGTCGCTGGTAGCTTGTCCGTTGCACCTCCGGTAAGTATGTCCGCTGTTAATAAGTGGCTTTTAGTAGTGCTGTGTATCTATGCTGCCTATATAGGTGATCCGGCGCTACTTTTTGGCTTACACGTATCCTTTGCGTCCTCTGTACTCCGTTGCAACTCCGGAAAGTGCATTGGCTCTTCATTATTTTCTTTTAGGACACCTGTGTATTTCTGACATATGCGTCATTAATGTTATTCTTCCACGAAACATTTCCTTCAACATAGATACTCTGTTGCACCTCCAGTAAGTTTATTTGCTGTTAACAATTGGTTTTTCAACTCCTGTGTATCCGTGCTGCCTGGATGACTGATCCGCTACTTCTGGACAGCCTCTAGGTCACGGTTGCCGCCGCTACGTACTTCCTTTCACCCACGGTAAGTGTATTGTGTCCTAATGCGGCTTTTACAACTCCAGTCTATCCGTGATTCCTAAATGGGTGAAGGTCAACTACTGGTCTGCCACCACATCACATATGCCGCCTCTATCTACTCCGTTGCACATCCCGTAAGGGTATGGGCTATTAATAGGTGGCTTTTAGAACCCCTCTCTTCGTGATGCTTACTTGAGTGATGTGCCACTACCACTTTCCCTGCATGTAACATGTGCTGCCGCGTATATACTCCGTTGCACCTCTGGTAAGTGCATTGCTTGCTCACTTTTCGCTTTCAAAACCCCTGTCTATCCGTGATGAGTGATCCGCCTCTACTACTTTTCCTACATGTAACATGTGCTGCCGCCTATGTACTCCGTTGAACCTCTGGTTAGTGCATTGCTTGTTCACTTTTCGCTTTCAGAACCCCTGTCTATCCGTGGTGCCTACTTCAGTGATCAGCCAGTACTGGTCCGCCTCCACTTCACGTGTGCCACAGCAGAAATACTTCTAGTGCACGTCAGGTTGGTGTATTAATCTGTAACGTGTGGCTTTTAGAACGGGCGCATATTCCCTTCGTATGCATGACTACTCTGACAGTCTCGTCGCTTCCGGAGTAATGCAGAACTCCATGCGTATGTTCATCACTGCGTATTTTACCCACGAGATGTTTTCATGTAACATTTCTTTTTAACAATAGTACATATTTATACTGTCTTACGTGTTCGTTTATCCACTGTCCCGTTTACATTGATTTCGAACTGTCACCGCGGCCTCTTATGAGGCTTGGGAAACCATTTCTCAGTGTTCACCCTTGGTGTGTTCAGAGCTACATATACGCTCACTCACCTAGTGATGAATATTTCTGAATGGTCCAAACGTCCGTCACGCTTATTGCTTCGGCTTTCCCTATGTCCGGAACCATTTACATCCACCGCTGCTTATCACCTAGAACGTTACCCTGTATGGTTGTTGCCTTAGCAATTAGCCTTAATACAAGACAACTACCACGTCGGGTAATACATGGCAGCTGTGCAAAATCATGAACATAAATGCGGTAAACCGATATGTATATTCATTGCATCTACCGCCTGTCCGCCAAGCTGTGCGCAGAGCCGTGACAAATGGATAACACTGCATTTTCAAAAAACTAGTGCAGCACAGATGAGTTTTCCATGAGCATATTACCGCCGCATGCCATCTGCTGCTCTAGAACCGTGAACAGAGGCATATTCCCCCCGTTGTCCAGTTTAATGGCTAATAGAAGTCCCGACGAATGCATGCAGAAATCAACCGCTTATTCACATGCTAACGTATATTAAACATTCATGACCCGGAATCTCTACCATTGATAACTACATGTGCACTGCGTCGATTACGTTTGATTTGTTTTGTATAAAGCACATTGTTTCCTGTACGCATATTGTTTCCCGATTGGTGCTATTGCCGCACATTTAATGGGACGTATTTGTGGTAATTGACAACCGTTCATGGAAGCTGGTGCAGCCCAATGACATACGTTTCAATCCAGTTAATAATAACTTCTCCCTATCGGGGCATGGACACCCTTATAACGCAGCCTGAATTTACGATGGTGGAAACATCCAATGCGTCACAGTTTCATAGTTGATGATTACGCTACCGTTACCGTACTTATATTCTCTTTCCATGCATAACGGCAACGAACGCAATCCATGGGTCCAGTAAAGTATGCACATTAATGCGATAAGTGACACATTAACATGGCCAGAATATGCAACCGTCACCTTCGCAGGAATACACAGTAATACGTACTCATGCGTAAATGTGTGCTATACATGCATTAAATTTATTCCCATCCCTGTTCATAACTTCTATAAATTGCTCATTTATCACAGTGTGATTGCATGTGCTTCATACAAGTCATACATTTACGTACCCTAAAAATTTCAGCTAACATTTATTATGTTAATTAGGTAATGTTATCCATAAAACGTGCATTCCAACGACGCTAATCACCATATTTCAACATGTAAAATCACATAAACATGCTCATCTGTATAATTAGCAGCTAGTTTTTCTCGAGTACATTGCAATCCATTATCAACTAGAATATTACAAGATATACTTAGATGTACGTTTCAATAAATATACTTAAATGTGTGCACCTTTAACACATGTGTCAATGCATTAACATATATGTTACCTTTGCAAGCATATATATATATATATCATTACACTTGTACATACAGCCTTTCACTCCTAGGATCGTGCATCCGTAATTTAACGCACTCTTTAATGCAATATATAGCAAGCTATTTCGATTCCCATTTACATTACCACTTTTAATGACAAATACACATAAGGACAAGCGCAGACGTGCAAAATCATACATACAGTTGCCATCTATAAGTACTTGTTACCGTGCACCAATTAACCGTCATACGCTGCCCTCCCATTGCAATCATTGCTTTTTCATTTTCAAACTGAAATTAATGCACCTCTTTTGTATTCCATTTCTACTTTTACGAAAATTACGAACTTTTTATTTGGTCTAATATATCACACATAGATGATTTTTGAGTATCTAGACCTGCTGAAACATAACATTCTACCTTTATTTTGCACATTTTCACCATAGTTTCCTAGATCCATAGATCAGTTGTACCTCGAGGCATCACCCCGATTTTGAAATCGCGCGTATCGTTAAGCGGTCCCTCCCGTGTGGTTTCGGTACGTTCCGTGGTACAAACTGTACATAGCAACAGTTGCGTAGCGACATTGCCAAGGTGTTTGAATGTGTGAAACTTGTAAACTAGGCTTCAGATGGCTTTGGAAATAACATTATATGTGAGTTACGATGCTGTAGAAAGGATAACCTGTATTGGTGCATGTGGGGACCGTCCTATCCGCCACCGGCGCGATTTTGAATGCGGGCTGTTGCTCATCTGGACAACCTGTTTCTGCGTTCTCATAAAGCCAGGGTTTAATTGGGTACTTGCGCAACGTGTTTGTAAAGAGGTCAGTACCTCCAAAAATCCAAAAGCTTATCTGTACCATGCCTACATGCGAAATTGAATAAAAGTGGAAAAGTTGAAATATAACATTAAGTCGTTAAAAAGTAAACGGAATATAAAAAATGGTTTATGGAAGTCCACCGTATGTATCGGAAAAAAGGAGGTGGGAGAATTTATGGTAAATTGTCCAAGACACAGGCGAATCCATCTACATCCCACAACCTTGTGTACCGGAATCACACCGCCGAAAAAACATTATTTCCAAGTGGCCGTAGATCCTAAAGAGCCTGGGGTTCTTTTCCCTTGAACGGCGTAGACTGAGAGGCGATCTGATAGAAACATGTAGGATCATGAAGGGCCTCAGTGTCATCGTGCCCGCTGCTTTATTTGAGCTGGCTGATTCTGAACACTTGCGTGGACATCGCTTGAAGCTCAGACAGCAGAGGGCTAGACTGAACGTCAGGGCTAAGTTCTTCTCGAATCGCGTAGTGCGCAACTGGAATAAGTTGCCTTCGGAACTAATGGATTGTGAGACTGTTGTTGTCTTCAAAGCAGGCCTAGACAGGTGCTGACCGCGTATTTTTCCGGAATTAATATAATCCTCTCCAATTTATTCCCATTGATATTCGATGTTGATCCTTGTAAAAGCAAAGATTGCTGTCGCTTTTGCTTCCTTTCTTTTTGCAGTGGCAAGGAGAGGCGATCAAAAGTCCAAGTGCCGGGGCTCTGGTTCGCTTACCGGTACAAGAAGCTGGACGCTCGTTATACGCAAGCCTGTATCGTCCACGGATTTTGACCTGACCTGACCTGACCTAATGGCAACCTCTCCAGTTGGCCTAGCATACCTACCAAACCAAACCCGCCGCTAGGCAAATCTCAGATGTGAGAGTCGCGGTCAAGTGTTCTTGTGCCACGCATTTGATGGCATTGGCGGTCACTACGTTCTAACCTAGCGCAATATTCATCTACAGATCTCGTTCCGTCTCAACTGGTTTCACCATCGTCGTTTGTCATCCATCGGAGTGGCTGACGCAAGAGGACTAGGAAGTTTTATGTGGTTGGACTTCTAACCCACGTCGGAACCCTTCTGTGAGTCTTGTCATTTCTGCTCATCATTTATTCATCTTTATTTCTCTTTGGGTCCGAGTCCATTACATAATTGGCAACCCCGAATTTTTTCTTAGTATTTAATTTTTTGTAAGCTCAGCACTCCCAATATTCTTTTGCACGACTACTATGGAAACCAAACCTAGTTCGAGTACGGTTCCCTGTGAAAACCATATTTCCTTTAATTTACCTGCTTTTGGTGCATCTAATCCTCGCGTTTGGTTCACGCAAATTGAGGCATATTTCCGTTTCCGTAGGATTACTACACAAGAGACTATGTTTTCTTATGTGGCTACTCAGCTCCCTACGGATATTTCCACTGAGGTGATCGACGTCCTAGACCCACTGCCAACAGAATTTCCTTACGGTACCCTTAGAGCTGCTGTGTTAAAACGCACGACCGCTTCAGACGAGTCTCGCTTAAAGCAACTCCTATCTGGTGTTGAGCTTGGCGAATGCTCCCCATCTCAGTTACTGCGACACATGAGAACTTTAGTTGGTAGCTACAAAGTTGATGACTCAGTCCTGCGCCAACTTTGGACTAAATGTCTACCACCTAATACCGTCCTGGTTTTGTCCGCCCAAGGTGATGAAACTCCGCTTGATAAGTTGGCTGAACTAGCTGACAAGGTGCATGAATGCTTTTTCAAGCCTCCCATTAATCAAGTCTCGCAGCCTACTAACGCGGTTGAAAGTACATCTGTAATGGATAGGCTGCAGAACTAGATTGAACAGCTAACCGCCCAAGTTTCCGTCATCACCAAACGTCTTAACCGCCGTCGAAGTGTATCACCTGGCCGTAACACACGTGTTCTACCCTCCAACCGTGACCAACTGAATCGTTTCTGCTATTTTCACAAACGATTAGGGGATGCTGCACGGAACTGTAGGCCGTGGTGTTCGCACCCTAAAGCCTTTCGCTTACAGGACCAACAGGGAAACTCGCCGGCCAGCCAGTAATGGCGACAGCTGCCGCTGGCCAACACCATAGTCGCCTTCTCCACGTGTTTGACAACTCAACCGGCTACCGTTTTCTCGTCGACACTGGTGCCGAAGTTAGCGTCATACCCGTAGGTACACGCAAACGCCAACTTTCTCCGGGACATGTCACACTCCAGGTGGCCAATGGTACGAAAATTTAGACGTACGGTCAGAAACTGTTAACCCTAGATATGGGACTCCGACGTAGATTACCTTGGCTTTTCTTAATCGCCGACGTTCAGAAGCCCATTCTTAGCACCGATTACTTGACGAATTTTGGCATCATCGTTGATCTCAGAAACAGGAAACTCCGTGATAGCGTCATCTCACTTACTGTCCTCGCTATCGACTCGATTGGCGTTCGGTTGGCTCTGCCTTCCGACAATACGTTTACTGCTCTTCTGCGCAAGCTTCCGTCCATTTATCTACCGAGCAGCGACGACTTTCAGTCCAAACACGAACTCCGCCATCACATCGAAGCTAAACGCAATCCTGTCACCGCCAGACCACGACGTCTTGCTCCCGACAAACTCGCCGTTGCCAAAACTGAATTTCAACACATGAGGAATTTAGGCATTATTCGTCCATCGAATAGCCCATGGTCATCCCCACTTCACATGGTTTCGTAGAAATCCACAGGGGATTGGCGACCATGCGGCGACTATCGCGCTCTAAATAACGCCACTGTTCCAGACAAATACCCAATTCCCCACGTCCATGACTTATCCATGAGTCTATACGGGAAAAGCCTTTTCTCTAAAATTGATCTAGTCCGCGCGCATTACTAGATTCCGATGGCCTCAGAAGACATACCTAAGA
Source organism: Dicrocoelium dendriticum (assembly GCA_944474145.2). Classification (NCBI taxonomy): domain Eukaryota; kingdom Metazoa; phylum Platyhelminthes; class Trematoda; order Plagiorchiida; family Dicrocoeliidae; genus Dicrocoelium; species Dicrocoelium dendriticum. The sequence goes on from OX104062.1 coordinate 4,691,685, forward strand.
CCGCAATCACGACGCCATTCGGTCTTTACGAGTTTCTCCGTATGCCGTTTGGTCTCGGAAACGCTGCCCAGACTTTTCAGCGATTTATTGACCAAGTCCTCCGTGGTCTTCATTTTGTCTTCGCCTATATCGACGACATTTTGGTGGCCAGCGCAACCGAAGTTTGAAGAAAATCATCATCAACAGCAGTACATCAGCCATTTGAACTGATGCTTCGCTGCCATACAACCAAGAGGACCTATGAGATAAAGAATAAGAAGAGGGAGAGAAAGGGGGACTTACCTGAAAGCCTTAATGCCCTAAGCAAACATTCTAGGTCAAGGCGCCTACACCTTGTATAGACAACATACCGTCACAAACAGCTGGCTATCGTGCAAAGATAAGGCGGCATCGGCGAGACAGCTTCATTGCGGCTTTCACTGCCACGCGTCATAATCAGCCATTACCCCGCAGATAACTCAGCACCAAACACACTTTAAACAGGCAATCCGATTAGGAAATGGCAGCAGACGCGCCACTGGTATCGGTTGCGAGCCACGTCCCGTAAAGTCTCTAGCCAAGCACAAGGTGAGTTACGTGGATTCCAACCCGGAAGGCGAGACGGACCAACGGCACCCAATTTGGTCATCAGTGACTTCATTTCCCGTTGCCAAGTCAACTTCTGTCCACCTCGAGCCTTGCTCCATCCTACACCTGGTAGACTGAACAAGGCCATCCTAAGTAAGCGGTGACCAGGCATGCGTAGCACGTGTCCGAGCCAACGCAATTTATTCAGTGCTATCTGTTGTTCTAGGGAGCTAGCATGATTATCACCACCTAGTACTCGACTACGCACATCATCGTTGCGGACACGCTGGTGCCATCCGACACCAGCAATGCTTCGCAAACAACGATGAGCAAAGACTTGAAGGCGCCTCAGATATTCGGACCGAAGGGGCAAAGTTTCACTACCATAGAGCAGAACGGCCCTCACTGTGGCCTTGTATACACGGCCTTACAGATGGAGCGAAACTCCCTTCTGTCGCCAAAGATGACGCAGGTTCAAGAAGGCAGCTCTGGCCTTTGCAATGCGTGAGCTCACGTCAGTTTCTATGCGCCCATCATTGCTGATGCAGCTGCCAAGAATGGTGAATTGATCAACCACCTCGAATTCCTCGTTATCAAGCGTCAAGGGGTCATCAAGTGGCTGCTGGTCCTGCAGCAACACTCTACACTTTGAAGGTGCGAAGTGCATCCCAAATAATTGGCCCACTCTGGATAGGCTATTCAAGGTTGATTGTGCCGCCTCAACATTGTCGAAAAGCAAGACGATATCGTCCGCATAATCTAGATCAACTAACCTTTCACCAGGAAGCACTTCAACGCCTACATCGTGAGATTCCGCAAGGGCACACTCCATGATAGAATCCACGACGAAATTGAACAAAAAAGGGGAAATTGGACGACCTTGACGAACGCCACTTGTAGTTGAAAAGCTATCCGACAGGACACCGTAAACACTGACGCGGCCTGTAGTGTTCGAGTATAGAGCACGACGGATGTTCACATATTTCGTAGGAACAACTTTCCGCGCAAGTAATTCGAACAGAATCAATCGATCGACTGAACAGAACGCACTCTTGAAATCGAGGAACACAGCTATTGTCGGTCTGCGGTATGCGTGGCGCTGCTGTAGCACCTGCCGCAAAGTGCATATATGGTCTATAGAGCCACGTCCTGGGCGAAAACCGGCGTGCTCTTCCCTAATCCGAGATTCCCGTTCTGCAGTGAGGCGACGAACGATAATCGAGGCCAGTAATTTTGTCACAACTTGTGTTAGGCTAATACCCCTGCGATTTGCACAGTCTGTGCGACTGCCCTACTTGTATAATGCCACTATAATTGATACGTTCCAATTAGCCGGCACACTCTCTTTGCTCCAGATACGTTCGAATATGGAGGTCAGTGCTTTGCAGAGGACCTCACCTCCATCCTTAAACAGTGCAGGTGGGAGGGAATCCGGGCCAACAGCACGAAAACGATTGAGGGCTATAATCGCGTTTCGGACCTCGGCCTCCGACGGAGGCTCTACACTAACCGTCCATGGCACGTCCTGCATCACCTGAGTAGGAAGAGGTCCGAGAGCAGGGGGCCAGCTGAACTGATCTTCAAAGTGTTCAGCCCAACGAGCCATAATGCGCTCCTTATTGTGTATCAGCGCACCCGCGCTGTCTCTGCTTGTGTCACTGACGCCTGGTTTTCTGGGACCGGTGGTGCGGATTAGCTGGAAGAGCTTGCGGTAATTGCCTACTGCTCCTGCCTCCTCCATTTCTTGAGCCCGACTGGTCCACCAGGCTTCCTTGTCAGCACGTAGGCTCCACTTTAGTTCACGCCTAATAGCCCGTCTGGTCACATTGTTTTCAGAACCAGCCGGGAGGTGTCTTCTAACTTCCAACAGGTTCACCGACCTCTCGGATATCCAGTGGCTGGTGCGGTGACGACTGATAGTGCCACAAGCAGATGCTCCTGCGTCGTGCATAGCGGCCGAGATCCTATTCCACTGAGGTTTAGTGTCATTAGGACAAGACAGCGAGAGTTGGGTATGCAGTGCTTCTTGATAGGCTTGCCTGACCGAGGGCTGGGACAAGTTCTCCGTTGCCCATCGGAGGAGACGCTTTGTGCGCCTTCCGGTAAAGTTCCTGGAGAAACGACAGCGCACCAAGGCATGATCAGAGTCGACACAGGTACTCCAGTATGAGCGGCAATCCAGGATGGAACCGCGCCACCTGTAACTTATGGCTATGTGGTCAATTTGGGTCCATCGCTGGTCAGCTGCAGGAGGACGCCAAGTGGCACTTTGGCGCCCACTGTGTTCAAAAGTAGTGCTACTAAGAAACAACTGGTGCTCCGCACACAGTTGCAGCAGACGTTCGCCGTTGTCAGTCCGTTCGGAGTTAAGTAGCGCAACCGAAGAGGAACATCTGTCTCATTTACACTAGGTTTTCTAACGTCTAGCTCATTTTGGTGTCACAATCAACCCTGCTAAGTGCATTTTTGGCACGCCTAGCGTGGAATTTCTTGGACATCACATCGACACCACAGGTATACGTCCACTTCCGGACGAGGTCACTGCCATCACCGACTACCCTGTTCCTCAGTCCATAAAGGGCCTCCAACGTTTCCTCGGTACCATTAATACTACTGTCGTTTTATCGCTAACTATTCCTATGTCCTAAAACCGCTTACCGATTTACTGCAGCGTAACCCGAGAAAGCTAATTCTGTCACCTGACGCTCTAGCTGCTTTCGAAAGCGCCAAACCAACGCTAGCAACCGCGACTTCGCTGAGCCATCTTAACACAGACGCCAGCACCAGGTTAGTACTTAAAACGGACGCGTCGCAATCAGCCGTCGGATCCGTTTTAAAACTGGTCATGGACAACGAAGTCCAGCCTCTGTCTTTCTCACGGAAGCTCCAGCCGGCTCAAACCAGGTACAGCACGTTCGGCCGTGAACTTCTTGCTGTTTACCTCGCCATTAAGCACTTCCGCCACATCCTCGAAGGACGCCACTTCATCGTTCTAACTGACCATAAGCCTTTTGTCTACGCATTTAACTCGCCAGCAGATCGCTATTCTCCTCGGGAGACAAGGCATCGTGCTTATATCTCGCAGTTTACCTCTGCCATTCACTACATCGAGGGGCTAGGCAACAATGTCGCTGACGCGTTATCCCGCACCGACATGCACCAACTGTCGACATCGTCCATCTACTTAGAGGACATTGCTGCTGCACAAATCACTGAGTCTGATTTCGAATCTGTTCGCAATAACCAAGCACTGAAGTTCGTCCAGTTACCCTTGCTTCACTGTGATTCGAAAATACATTGTGACATTTCCACCGGTAAGCCGCGTCCATACGTCCCATTGTCGTACCGGCGAAAAATTTTCGATCATCTTCATGGCCTCTCCCATCCGAGCATCCGTTCTACCGTTAAGCTTATCACAGATCGCTATATTTGGCCAAACATGAATACTGACATCAGACAATGGGCAAAATCCTGTATTCAATACCAAAAGAGTAAAGTTCATCGTCATACCATTACCACTCCAGGAACTTTCTCCCTTCCGGACGAGCGTTTCAAACACGTTCACCTGGATATGGTTGGACCATTGCCTCCTTCAAACGGTTTTACGCACTTATTGACTTGTGTTGATCGTTTCACAAGATGGCCGCATGCGGTCCCATTGCGTGATACCTCTGCCGAAACTGTCACTCACACTTTGGTTGAATCGTGGGCATCTGTCTGGTGTACCTGCGACCATTACCACCGATGGAGGACCACAGTTCACGTCCACATTGCTTCGTGACTTAAACCGCCTCATGGGATGTAACCTCTTACGCACTACCACATATCACCCTGCTTCTAATGGTTTGGTGGAACGTTTCCATAGACCGTTGAAGGCAGCTTTAACAGCCAGCGCTACATCCTGGTACGAAGTTGCCATCTAAAAGTACTTGTTACCGTGCACCAATAAACCGTCATACGCTACCCTCCCATTGCAAGCATTGCTTTTTCATTTTCAAACTGAAATTAATGCATCTCTTTTGTATTCCATTTCTACTTTTACGAGAATTACGAACTTTTTATTTAGTCTAATATATGACACGTAGATGATTTTTGAGTATCTAGATCTGCTGAAACATAACATTTTACCTTCGCTTTGCACATTTTCACCATAGTTTCCTAGATCCATAGATCAGTTGTACCTTGAGGCATCACCCCGATTTTGAAATCGCGCGTATCGTTAAGCGGTCCCTCCTCGGAGCGTCCTTCTAACGATACGCGATTAAAGTGTTGCCCGTGACGGATACATGGTACAGTCAGGGTAAACATGCTCATGTAGTTTAGATGCTGTATGGTCATGTAAATGGTAAGGGCAAGCTAAGGGTAATTTCTATACACCTTAAGGTTAAAGAATGAAGGCAGTGTAAGTGGTTTGTTTATATGAGTTATTTAGCTTGTACCGTTTGGCGCGTTTCGTGCCATCCGCCATCCAGGATGATACCGCAGCTTTTCATTGCAGGATAACTGGGGGTTACGAGGCCATTGAAGAGTTCCAAGGTGATTTGATGCGGTTCTAAAGAGAAACTGCAAGTTCGTTTTATAGATGCACTGTGCGGAAAGTCATAAGCAAAAGACTAGAAAAATCTCCCTGAAGGTTATCGTTATCGATTCATTCAATATCGATGTATGCATAGCAAGCGTAAGAATGTGAAAGAGAAGCGGTAAGGTGCATGATAGTTTGTCTGATGTTTATTCTTTTAGTTATAGGTGCTATAACCGCGAGGCCAGATTTTCTGTGGTGCTGAAAGGCAGGTATTATGAGGTTGGCCGCGCCTGGTTGAAGCATGCGCATGTGTTTCAGTTGGGGTAACCTTGGCTTTACCCTGCTAATCGGCGGCATAATGCGTTACAAGAAGCGGCGGTATTAAAGTTGATGAATTCTTTTCCTCAGACACATGAAATCAGGAAGGTCATGTTAACGGAATAATTCATCCGTATTACCAGACGTGATTTATATCATCCAATGCATCGGAGTCAGGCGGAGTAAGTTAGTGAGGTGCAACATGTAACCACCATGCTGGAAAGCGAAGGTTCATGCACCGTTGTGAGCGAGCGGTTGGTGGTGCGATTCCTGTCCCTCGTACCGTCGTGCAGTCGGTGGTTGGTTGCAGGATACGGGAAGTTATACTGGTGGATTCCAAGCATGAGATTAATTACGCGGGCTACATTCTATGGCATTGTATGTTCGCTGACGTCACGGGGGTGGGGATGTCCATTTTACGCCTTGTTATCAAATGACACTACGGAGAGTTATTTGGAAGCGGTAACAGCTATGCGTGCAATGGTTCTTAGCACGACATCTGTGCGGACTATTTTGGTAGACAAATGTGCACAACAAACGAACGCTTTCAGGGAGGGGTATCCGGAGGCGTGCATGGTATTGTGTCGTGTCCACATGTTACGGGACGTAAACCGATGGAGCAGTCAGCTCTCAGTTGCTGACCCAGCGGAAAAGGCTTTCCTGATCCGTTTGCTGAGGAACCTGATATTCACGACTGAGGAGACACGTTATCACTGAATTCTAGAAACCGTTCGGCGGAGAAATACGGAATGCTTTCAGTATTTCCGTAGAACGTGGATGTCATGGTGGAGATGCTGGGCGACGCATCAATTACGGCATGTCATGATGTTCGGATGCAACTCTACTAATCGCGTGAAGAATGAAAATATGCATCTTAAACGAACTTTGAGCGAGCGTTCCCCCTTACGGGCGCTTTTCGAGGTGATCGTTCATCGTGCGAAAGGTATGGCTGATGGTCATAGCATTCACTTAGCGACGGGGTGCATGCGAAGTAATACAGCCGGCGGTAATGTATTTGTGGTATCAGAACTTGTAAGCAGTTTGACGGCATATGCTCGCGAAAGGGTGATGAGGCATTTTCAGCGCAGGACTATTATCGGAGTCCTGCCGGATGAACCGTTGCTGGTGATGTCAAAATCCGAATCTGCTGCCTACCTAGCTTGTCTACACCAAGGCAGTAACTGTGACTGTCCATTCAACCATCATTGGCATATGCCTCGCGGTCACAGATTGCACGTTGCGACGGAGGAGAATCGGAATGCCCACGAGGTCCTTCAAGGATAGCGATGGTTGATTAATCCAGCGGTACAATCTGAAACGGCGGATAACTTGGATTGCGGTCAATGTGAAACTGTCTCTGCAGCTGAACATGCACACAGTGTGATAGACAGGCGCATTAAAATCCGAGGCTTGCAAGAGGTACTTGGGGTAAGCGATGTGAACGTACAGAGTCTGGGCTCAGAGGGATATTTGCAAGCCCTGGATATTTTGTGTGCTTTCGGTAATGTCATCTCCGCTAAGTCGGATTACAACATTCGCTGCGACGCGTCAAAGTGTTTAGAAGGTATACCGCTGTGCACGGCAAACGTACCACGTTTATTGGGAGGTCAGTGTAAAAATGAGTTGCAAGTTATTGCCGCGGGCTCCGTTGAAATGTCGGCAAACTTTGAGGACGGCGTTATGATGGATGTCAGTCAGGAAACCATTCCAGGCCCGTCATCTGCTGCTACGTTGGTCTCTGTGGGGAATCCAGGGCATCGAAAACGTGCGCGCAAGGAACATCTGATCCATCGTGTTGTAAATCCGGCTCCCGGTACCAGCTCAATGTGCGCCACGCAATTTCGTCGGCTGCCGACGACGACCGCCGATAGATGCAGAACGCAGAGCAACCCTGGTGCATATGGGAGTGCAAGTGGCCAGGTTCCAACAAGTGCTTGTGAATTGTGTCTGCTGGAAGTGGAATTTGAAACGCGTGGTAGCGATGTCTCCTGGGGGCTGTGTGACAGGTGCTCAAGGTGGTTCCATCAAACTTGCGCATTACATCATGGTGAGGATACTCATGAATGCGTCTTCTGCAGTATGTAAGTTCCCGGTATTCCATGTAATGATTAAACACATCACAGGTGACCAGGAGAGAACAGCACGAGCGTTTGCAATTGGAAGCCGTTTGCAGAACTAAACCCGTTACATTGTATTCCCGAATGTCCATCACATTGTCGGTAATTTCTTGTTTTTATGAAAGCAATCATTTCATGTTCCTTTGGTTTATGTTGACGTTCCCTTGCGTACGTGTCTTAGGGCAGCGGTTGCAGCAGCACGTCCGGTTAAGCTAACAAAACAGCATGATGTGCGCATTTGCATCTTGCTGACACCTTACCTTCTGTACAAGTGAAAGCGTGATCACCATCATTGAACATGTTAGTTAGGTGAAAAAGGTAGCTGTGTTGCAAAACGTTGGACAAAAATGGAGAGAAAAATTCAACAGGTGATAACCATCTGAGCTACCGTTAAAGAAATGGCATGGTTCCGGTAAGCAAGCAGACGGTCACTAATCCTCAAAAATGCAAGTTCAAGTTCAGGTGGGAGAGAAACGATAGAACAATCCCGTGAGTGCTCCATTTTGAGTGGATCGTTGAGCCAGGAATTGATGAAGTGCTCAGCGTTATTGATGGAGGTAAAACGGAACACCTTATCGCCCCCTGGCCAACTAGTTAATGCCCGCGTTTCCTGCCTCAGCCCCCCGAGCTGCGCCAGTCACGTGAAGTAAGCCAAATATAGGAAGAGGAATCGAAGTTACAGCATAAGGAAGTGTAGTTTAAATAAGAAAATAATACCAATGAGTAAACAAAGGTAGAGAAAAGAAACTTGAATTGCATAGATCTCAGTTACTCAGGAAAATGGAAAGGTTTGGTGTTGCCACCCAAAAGCGTCACGTAGCCGCACAAACCCCTTAACCGCTGATTCCCTGATAACACTTTCCGGAAGCATGTTCCAGCGCTCCATGTCGGCATGAAAGCCGGATTTCCGCCCTAATCCGACCCGACCGCGATTTGTGTAGCTTCAAGGAATGACCGCGTAGAACAGACAATGTAGCGGGAGTGAATAGGTCAGATAAATCTGGACCAACCTTCCCAGTTAATGTACGGAAGGTTAGGTTTAGGTCTCCACTAAGCCTTCGGTGGTTCATTGAAAGCATTCCCAAACTAAGTAGACGCTCGGGGTACGTCCGTCCCCGTAATCCATCGACTAACCTAGTACCCACTCGTAAAACCCGCTCTAGCTCCATTTCGTCCCTGACGAGTCAGGGCGCACAAGCCTGGACGCAGTATTCCAGATGAGGCCGAACGAAAGCCGAGAACAGTCTCGTAAAGATGTCGCGCGTCAAACCTCCGAAAGAACGTCATATTAACCACAACCTGGGGAAACCTGTGCTTACGGCCTTCTACCAGTTGCCGCCGGAGTGTAAAGCCTACAACAACTTCGCTACATACGCCGGAAAGTACGACCCCACCGATCAAGTACCCTTTAGGAAGACAACCTCCTCCAATTCGAAGAACGGAGCACTTCGCCTGATTTATGGGCAGTAACCATAAAGTGGACCAGTCCCAAAGCTTATGCGATGCTCGCTGAATAGCTACGGATCCCCCAGGAACATCGACAATGTTCCACAGCTTCCGGTCATCAGCAAATGGAAGCGATCGTATCTCAAGCTTCGCGGGTAGGTCATTCACATAGATAGAGAACAGCAGCGGTCCAAGGACCGAGCCCTGCGGCACGCCACGGAGGACAGACTGCATAAAAGATAGGCCCCGGCCTACTCGTACACACTGTTCTCTACCCTCCAAGAACGCAGTCACCCAATGAAGGGCGCGGCCAGATACCCCGTAGGTCAGCTTTTTCGCTAACCTTAAATGGGGTACCTTGTCAAATGCCTTCGAAACGTCGAAGAAAAGCACGTCCAGCGCTTGGCTGTTATCCAGTGCATCCTCCCAACTTTCCCGAGCCACCAGTAGATTCGTCAGACACGAAAATCCCTTCCGGAATCCGTGTTGTACATTGCTAAGTAGATTAAATCTACACAGGTGACTCTCCAATGAGTCTCTCACCAGTTTCTCGAGGAGTTTGACTATAACACTCGTCAGACTAACTGGCCTGCAATTTGCAGGCCGACTGCTGTCCCCATTTTTGAAGATGGGGCGGATGACAGTTTCCTACGATTCCGAAGGTACTGCACAGCTGTCATGCGATGTCTGAAACACCGTAGCGAGCGGTCCACTTAGTTCCGCAGCCAACTCATGCAACAGTTTCGGGTGAATTAAATCAGGCTCAGAGGCCTTAGAAGGGTTCAGCCCTTGTAACAGCCTACGAACTTCCGTCTCCGCTACAATAAAATCAGATGGTCCAGAACCAATTGGGAGCTTACACACCAGGGCGATGACGGTGAAAGAGGTTTCCCTTACAAACGCTGTCGCATATTGCCGCTGCTAGCTTGTCCGTTGCACCTCCGGTAAGTCTATCCGCTGTTAATAAGTGGCTTTTAGATCTGCTGTGTATCCATGCTGCCTATATGGTTTATCCGGCGCTACCTTTTGGCCTCCATGTATTCTTTGCGTCCTTTCTACTCCGTTGCAACTCCGAAAAGTGCATTAGCTCTTCATTAATGCCTTTTAGGACACCTTTGTGTCCCTGACATATGCACTATTAACGGTATTCCTCCACGAAACATTTCCTGCAAAATAGGTACTCCGTTGCACCTCCAGTAAGTTTATTGGCTGTTAACAATTGGTTTAGCAACTCCTGCGTACCCCTGCTGTCTAGATGACTGATCCGCCACTACTGGTCAGCATCTACGTCACGGCTGTCGGCGCTACGTACTTCCTTTCACCCAAGGTAAGTGTATTTGGTGTCCTAATGTGGCTTTTACAACTCAAGTTTATCCATGATTCCTAAATGGGTGATGCTCAACTAATGGTTTGCCACCACATCACATATGCCGCCTCTATCTACTCCGTTACACATCCCGTAACGGTATGGGCTATTAATAGGTGGCTTTTGGAACGCCTCTCTTCGTGATGCTTACTTAAGTGATGCGCCACTACCACTTTCCCTGCATGTAACATGTGCTGCCGCGTACCTACTCCGTTGTACCTCTGGTAGGTGCATCGCTTGCTCACTTTTCGCTTTCAGATCCCGTGTCTATTCGTGGTGCCTACTTCAGTGATCAGCCACCACTGGTCCGCCTTCACTTCACGTGTGCCCCAGCAGAAATACTTCTTAACACGGCTGGCTAGCCGAACAACCTCCTCGTGGTGCCAGCTGGGTGGTTCGGGTTTAACCAGTTCCAGCAAATAGTTCGGCGGCAGTGTTCCAGGACGTGGTGGGTTTTCGCCTGGCAAGCCTTCTCCCTATAAAAAGCCACATATGTCTGCTTATCAACACTGCGACGTGGCGGATGTGACTCGCCACAAACTAAAGTCACTGGCCGGTGGATATCCGGAAAATGCTATACAACCCACGGACATCAATCGCTTATTCTCACATTCTCACAAACGGTCAAAAATACTGCGGCACATTCAAAAACACAAGCTACATTCATACACAATTACATACGTATATACACCCATACACTTACATACACTGTTATGCCTAACATGTACCTTTTGTACATTTTTGATCACACTATGTTAGCTAAACATGATCATGCCTGTAAAGGTGTGCCTCGCATTGTCGGGAATAAAAGTTTATTTATTTATTTATGTAAGGTTGGTGTAACACTTTATAGTGTAA